>JALPQI010017286.1:0-31269 GCA_025490895.1 Thaumatotibia leucotreta
CGAAATATTCAAATATACCGTCCAAAAATGCATCCAGCCGCAGCAGTAACCAAAAAGGTCGTATGTCTATGGTTCTTTGTATTCACATACGCCTTTCTGGAATAAGTCTTTGGCGTTCATTAAGCGAGGAATCCTGTTCACGGATAGTACATCCAATCAGCGAGCGTGTTTGACATTCGATCGATTTTAGAAATTCAATCAAGTAACGGTTTTAGATGATGAAAATATTTTGAGTGGTTTTGGATTTTATAATATGAATAAAACTTTTTTTCTACTCCCGTACTTTTATTCGTCATTTACATGGTCGTGAACATAGCTTTAAGCCCCTACCTTACAAGTGTCTAGATAAGTCTATATTGTCTATTCCCTATAAACGCATTCGGGTTTACACGCAGTGCGTTTTTTGCATTTTAAGACACCTCGTGTATACAAGACTTAATGAAATACATAGCTGCCAAACTAATTTTAAATGTCATTTCTGATGGACAGTAAACCATAGAGGAGCCTTCTTTTTTAATTTTGACGTCTCCCGCCCGACCTTGATGATTAATAAAATTGTGTTTGACTAAGAATATTTCCCAAATTACAACTTTATTTGAAAAAAGTATTGTATGCCACATTGTTTAACTGAGTCAAAAAATGTTCGTGGCGTCTTTAATAACAATTTTCGGCTTCGCCTCAAATTACCTACGCCACTCACCTTTTTGACCTCTCTTAAACAAGGGTTGCATAAAATACTATTATTGTAGCACTACTCACAAACAAAAATAAAGCAGGGCAAATCCACAAGACGGTAACAACAACTACCAATTCTTTTGGATGTTCATATGTATAATTACGTTGATTTAAGTGTTCACATATGCACTTATAGATCTAGGCCATATGTACGGAGACTGATAAATTGATGTAAAAACACAGAAAATAATTTTAAACACTGTTGTCTTGTGGATTTGCCCAGCAACAAACATGGATTTTACTTAAATAAGTATGTAACAACAGGCGGACTAATCACTAAAGAGCGATCTCTTCCAGACAACCTTCAGATAGTGAAATGGCGAAGGGAAACTGTAACGGGTACTTGGGTAGATTGCAAATAAATTGTGCATACTCATAGGCCTTAATCAAATCAAAAATGATCGCATCAATTGTGTTACGAAGGTTATTTCTACAAACTATGTTCCTTCGGCAGTAAATAGTAAAAGGGGGTAAAGGTCATTTTGTTCGGGCATATGACCCACTGCGTACACAAACGAAATAGGGCTAGGGATGTAGGTAAATGTACTTAAGTGCTACTGAGTGGTATGAGTCGCATTCTTGCAAGGCGAAATCAGAAAAGTAGATCACAACCGTTTACGCAATTATACAATTCTGAAAGCAAAAACATTACAAACACTATTTCGGATACAAAAAGTCAAATAACTTTTTTTCCCGGTTGATACACAACAAAATTACATAATTAGAAAAGTGAGATTTAATTCTTTATTTTAATGCCAGTTTGGTCTCTGTACGCGAAAAATCATAAAGCGGGTCAAATACGCCCAATGACCTTTAAAACGTATAGGTTCGTATTGTTAATCGCCCGTTCCCGTTCCCGAGCCGTTCGTCATTTTTGTTACGTCAACTACCTACAATTTTTAATCGACTCTTTTGTGTTTCAATCACAATCGCATTAAATTCGAAGCACTACGTACAGAAAATCAAGTTTATAAAGCCAAGAGTAGAAAATGATCGATTTATAAGTCAACTCGATTTAATAGGTGAACATCTGAGCGACCGGTGTCCTTCGGCGTACCACAGGGCAGCATTTTAGGTCCTACACTTTTTCTTTTATATATAAATGACATCGCTCATATACCATTGCAAAATGCTGATGTCTTGTGTTACGCCGATGACACTGCTATAGTATTTCATGGAAACTCATGGGAGGACGTTTATGATCGTGTTGAGCATGACATGTCGCTAGTGTCGAACTGGTTAAAACAGAACCTTTTAACTCTCAATACTACAAAGACGAAATTCCTGTGTTTTCATAAGACTGTGACTTCATCACCGAATCTTCAGCGTGAGCTCAAAGTTCACGACCGTAATTGCATAGATGCCCAGTACTGCAATTGTGAAAACATGAAACTTACAAACGCAGTAAAGTACCTCGGAATCATCATAGATGAAAAACTAAATTTCCGAGAACATGTAGCCGCTGTTTCTGGCCGGGTCAGAAAGTTGATACACTCAATGAAGACGATGCGGGAGTCAGCTGATTTTTCCTTGTTAAAAACCGTTTACTTAGCACTCGGACAGTCCGTAATAAATTACTGCATTCTTGCCTGGGGAGGTGTTCCCTCAGCTACCCTACTAAAATTGGAAAGAGCTCAAAGAGCCGTGCTGAAGGTCGCTTTAAAGAAACCCTTTAGATACCCAACAAACGAACTATATCATGACGCACAGGTGCTGAGCGTTCGGAAACTGTACTTGACGAGGGTAGCCCTACACATGCATAAATCAGTACTTAAGTTTTCCAATTACAACACTTTACTTAAAAATCGTATTTTTAAAATTCCCACTGTAGCTGTCAAAACTACATTTGCACATCGTTTCTCAGCGTTTCTATTCCCTCGAATATATAATCAACTAGTTAAGCTGTATGAATTTAAGGAACTTTCCGTTTTCGAGGCGAAAAAAACAATAACAGCGAAAATAATGAACCTATCTTATATAGAAAACGAACATATTATTAAAATACTCTACTGACTCACTCATACCCTTAATACATATGTAATTGTACACACACTCTCACACACACACCACACACACACACACACACATTCAACTATAATAAATACCTGCTTATTTAAAGAAATAGATTTTTAGAAATATTTTGTATAATTTCCTACTAGTTTATAATTTCTCATCAATGCTGTTTGAACATTGTTGCCACTTGCCGCTAATGTACCTATAACTATGAGCAAATCGTACTTTTTTCCCCCACGAGACAGGTTATGCCTAGTGTGGGGGTCTGTATAAATGTAACACAAGATTATGTAAATATTTGAAATAAAGCATTTTTTTGTATTTTGTAATATCGCGATACGAAACGGTTGCGTACAAACACGTAGCAATGCTACGACAATGCTACGAGAGCTACGAGCGTCGAGCTACGTGCTACGAAGTACGCTAAGAATTCAGCGAACAAATAGACGAGAGTTGTATACAAGCTTTTATAGACGCTTTGCCATTTGCTTGCATAGTTTTCAGTCTTCGTAGATTTGTTGGTAGTGACCGTGCCTACGAAGTTGGAGGTTCCGGGTTCCAATCCCAGCGAGGGCATTTATTTGTGTTTGTCATAAATGTGCATTCCTCAATACTCAGTCAACCAAGTCACAAATATTTGTGACAATCACGCAATTAAATACTCTAGCCCCTAGCTCATGTCATTTAAGTATCTACGCAGAATGATTTTTTATTCACTGGCCAAACTTCAGTGGGTTATTCTCATATTCATGAACTTCTACTACTGTACCGACATCCGATTCGAGAAAAAAACATCTGATGTTCCATACACACCCTGAGATATTAGTAAGTGGAAATGTAATGGAACATCAGATTTATTTCTCGAATCGGATATTAAACAATTAACCTGTATGTATATCTTTGAGTTTACCGTGGGGCTACGACAATTACGTCAGGTTATTAACTTATTAGTATTTAAATATTTAGCGAAACGGATTACTCACGTAATTTAAGTCGATAATTGCGCGACATGTTTCAATCCATTCAGAGGCTCCTAGTCATAGACCTTTGGTCGCGTATACTCCATCACGAGGATCCTCTTAATGGATCGAAATATGTCGAAAAATTATCTACCGTTTCCCAAAATTTTTAAATGGGTTAAATTTTTAATTAGTTATCGGAACTTAAGGTGCAAAACTTTAGCAAAACTTGTCAAGTGGACATGAAATAGTACATATGTACATCCATAAAATATACATATGTACACACCCAAACATTATATGTTCAAGACAGCAAGATATCCAATATTCAATTTCAACAATATTCGTATTTTTCTTGGTTAAAGAGTTCCCATACGGAATTTTTTAAAGTTTTACATCCATACTTCCGATAACTAGTTATTATTGTGTTCCTTCCTACCTATGACGGTAAAACCTCAGCCACAAAGCTCTACACAATATCCGGCCGCAGCGGAACTTGTCAAAGCCGGGGAGTCCCGGCGAGTTCCGGGAATCCCGGGAAGCCCGGGGGCTCTTTGACGGATCTTCCTGAGCTGCGTGCCGAAGCGAATACTAACTCTGATGTCGAGACATCTTCGATTTTCATAAAGGATGTCCCAAAAGTTAACGCAAGATTTGAAATCGATGGAAAATACTTATTTCTTGTTTATTTTTTTATTTCTTGATTTAATCATTAAGTACTAATAATAAGGTTTAGTATGGTATATATTATGCCTATTATTAGTACTTAATGATTAAATAAAGAAATAAAAAAATCAAACAAGAAATAAATATTTTTCATCGATTTAAAATCTTCAGCCGAGAAATTACTTCGAAGGCTTTGCTGTGACATAACACTCTTCTGTTAAAAATGTGCTATGAAATTTGCATTTTGGCTGAATTTCGTTGCTGTAGTGTGGAATCACCTCCTTCAAACCATGGGTAATCGAGAGCTTGCTAATATAGAACTTTGACTATAAATCGCAATAGGATTCACTGAAATCAAGAGAGAACGGCCAGAAAATTTAACCAAAACAGTTTTTCGGTAGGTCACTGTGGCTGCAGGGTGATTTGCTATTATAATACTTAACCCTATTCTGTGTACTTCATATATCATAGAATAAAATAGAAATTAGTAAAAAAATAAAGTGAACATTTTCATTAAATTTAAATCGTGCGTTATTTTTGGTACAACCTTTATATATTTCTTTCTCTTAAGGGTATTTTCAGTAAATAGTGGAGCTGTTAAGTGGCCATGAGGTTACGGCAGTAAAAATACATTTGACACCACTTCAATTCTTCCCGTAGACGTCTAGTGATATTATAATATAATACTTTAGTAAGTATTATTATATTTAGTATACTTTAGTATTATATTACAATATCACGTGGATCATTGACGGCGACTCACGAGTACTAGCGGAGGCTGGATGAGGCTTAAAACCAGCGTTGAGAGGTCAAGGACTATCGCCTTAATTTAGTTTAGTTCCACCCCAACTCTTCTTGTGGGTATCGTAAGAATCCACCAAAGGATTCGAAGTGCCACTAACAATTTATTGATTGAAGATTGACGATAGGCAGCAGCATCACCATTAGTGGATTGGACACACTACTGCGATTGCCAATGAAATAGGCACAGTGTTGTCACTCCCCACATATGAAAACACTATGATACGTTTACACCATTGTAATGTCATCTTCTTTTCTTATTTTAATTAACCGTATAACTATATACATGTTTTGTACGTGTTTTAAGAGACAATCCTTTATCGTATAGAGAGGTGATGTATCTACATTTAATCTCTACTACGTTGTCTACGTGACAAAAGTGTAGGATTGTGCTAGCCTATCACACCAACCCGCATTACTAAAAACTTCTGCGCTCAATTTAATACAAATAAAATCACACAAGCCAGTCGCAAAATTTCAAAATGTCTTTTCACGAACAAACATTTCAATTTCCTTATACAGAATCGGAGTCCACAATGAAACTCGAGGTCCAATCAGAGCTAAGCATGTTAAATATAACTAAACGAATTTCCGAAGCAATTTTCTGTTTGTGCACGAAATTGCTACTGTAGTTCCACTCAGAATTCACTTGTCGATTTGATTTGATGTAACTTTGACTTCGCTTGAGTTTATTGCGTGCAATAAGCACGAATGAATAAATAAATTAATTGATATCTTGGGACATTTCACAAATATTTACCTAGTCCTACGATAAGCGACTTTAAGCGATTCACGCTGAGTCACATTGGGTTTATGCAAAATTATGCTACTTTAACTGCGCAAACATGCATTTTTCTGATGTTAATAAGCCCTTACATTAAGGGGCTATCTACAAATATGGACTAAATGCATGCATGCATAATTGAAGTAGCATAATTTTGTAAAAAAACAGCGTTACTCAGGAGACCGTAAGCATGGCAATAATAGGAAAGAAAATCATGAACATAATATGTGGTATTTACTATTGCTAGTACATACTAGTACGCGAGCCAGCTAACTGATGTGACACGTTTACGAATAAGGATTGAAAGAGCTTGTAATTCTGGTAAAAATTATAATAATATCGAACATAAATAAAATAGTACATTGCGACACAAGTGCGAAACACATGAAATTCGAAACGAGTGGCGATGTTTTAAATTGACACGAGTTACGAATTTCGTTTTTATACGTGTCTCGTACGACGTTTTGTAGTACAGATGGCCCTCCGAAGTTTTGGACCTGACGTAAAATGACCCACTTCTCGCACTAGAGCCTAAAAAAGGCACCATTTGTACTAAAAAAAGTTATTTATTACGCAAGTTTGGTGTTCAGCAACTGTTTACTGAGATAAAAAAAATAATAGTTCAATACGTTAGCTTCGGAGTGGTGGTTTTCTAGTAAAAAGTATCCCGTCTGGTTTGTTAAAAAATAAAACCAGTAGAATACGGCGAAGAGAAAATGAAAGGGTAAAAGAACATGATTCCGCCCCGATCATTACTTGATACCGCTTGCCGCTATACGGGAAATATAATTCACAAGCCCGACTTTCTTTTAAAATAACTTCAACGTTTATTTATTTATTTAATCTTTATTGCACAAAAGAAAATCTTACCGTACAAAAGGCGCATTTAGGCAAAAATATTCTGTCTGAATTTGAATTTGGGTACCTAAAGTGCATTCATCCTTACATGTCTAATCATGTAAGCAAACACTTTTTGAAAACATTATCACACTTTTCTCGGCAATTATACCAATAATCATCACGTCAAATGTTGTTGCATACTTTAAAAAACTCGCAAAGTATTATAATCACTCAATAAAGTAGTGAAAAATATCATGTCTGTACAGATTTTCGTTAATAAACGCCGTTACGGTCGGATAACCCTCATGACATCTGACATTGCGTTGTCTAGATTGTCTATGTACCGTAATGTTGGCATGACAATATATCGATACTAATACTTAAAGTACAACTTGGGAAAAATGCAAATAAAATAAATTGCAGTAATTTGCCAAAATTGTTGTAGTTGATTTCAATATGTATTTGATATAATATTGTACTAATTAATTCTCTTCCTGACAGACGAGCGACGCAAAATCGATAATCCTCTATTTACGTAAATAGTGAAATTATCGCTGACATTTCATTATTTCTAATCACTAGTGATTGTCTTTGATCAACATCGACGTTTTGTTTGTTTACATGATAAGACAAGTACGGATGAATGCACTGTATCTACGCAGTGTAGTTCAATCAAACTAAACTTAAATTTTTTACGTTTGATCTCTATAAAGTCGTACAAGCGATCTCATTCATACAGTCGCAACCAGGCCCCTATACCACAAAACTTTACAAGCGTACAATTCTTCAAAATTGTCAACTTGTTGTATGGGAATTTATACAATTTTGTAGAATTGTACGCTTGTATAGTTTTGTGGTATAGGCCACAGATGTAGCGAAGCGCCTATGCTACTCAAAAATATATCTTTAAATCTATTCCAAATTAAATAAGCCCCAATTTTTTAAATGTAAGTCAATATTCAGTATATCAAAGCAGGAATCGGAACCGGTTTTTTAGAAAAACCTCAAAGTAGCTCAATATTTTAAAATGTTGTACACTCTTTCTTTACCTCAATATTACGTGTAATTAACAACATCGGATTTTTTAATTACTCCATCAACAAAGAATTTATGCACCGAAGAACGGAAAAGAACACATTTAGAACAGTTCTTTTGCATGGAGAAAAAACCAGTATCCAATCCCTGTATCAAAGTTGAAATTGAATTAATGTTTATGCTGTGCATGTTATTTGCAGTTTCCAAGCAATATTTACTACAACAGTTTATCTGTGGCCCGCCGTGCCCGCGGCACTGCATATAAACCAATTATTATTTCCACCGGACACAACACGTTCTGCTTTCGAAACATTTTAACGAGTTGGTCACTGCATAAATGTCCAAGTTTACTTACGTGTTTCGTATTCTGCACCTCTATTCAAAGGAAAATAACAACATTTTAAGTTTACTACGTCTGTATTTATGCCTCATACACATTTATATTTGTTAGGACATTTGTTCTTAGAACCGCGTAGAAAATGAAGAAATCAGGTGAAATTAACATTACATTAGAAGCCGCTATGACAGTATCAACATATTTATCGTTTTTTTTTTGTTAAATCTACCTGTTTTTGTGTACTTTCTTAGTATTTAAGTTCTCTCACTTTGTGTTTTGTTACTTTGTGTATGTATGATTCAATCAATTATTTTATATTCCATTCTATTCTAAATATGGAAATCTGTAATTCCTTAGAGCTGTGAAGATATATTATTCATATTTGTGGGGATCTGTCAAACTCATACATTTATCACTTTTAGCATATAGTATACATTTGCAGAATGGCATTTTGGGTAGATTTTTCTTTCTACGAAGCTTATTATACAAAAAGTACTTCAAGTTGTCCAAAAGCGTCGTCGTCAAGGTTTTGGCAAATACCTTTAAACCTTAATTTTACAAATGTGGATAACAACACAACTGTACTAGCCACCAGCATAACACTCCATACAATCGCGGACCATTGCAGAAACTAGGATACAAGTTCTTATACTTTCAGGGATCCTCAAGTTAATAACGAAACTTTTTCCAGTTTTTCCGTTCTCGGTATTCACCGGAACTCTTTATAAGCCAGTCTTACCCTTGACCAATTTGGTTAGCGTTAACTGGGGCGTCTGCAAGACGACAAAAAAGCATCCATGATTTACGACTTGGTCTAAGTTGGCGGAACTTACTTTGCTGTCCGGACCAGCTTTGTTTTACTTTTATTTGTTAGCGCGGACAGTTTTTGCATTCGTTCCTTTGAGGTCGGCATATTATTATGTTAGAAATGCATAGCGACAACCCTGCCAAGCAAGCAGCAAGACATTTCTTAAAAGGGTCATTAGCAGTCTCCCAAAAAGACCAGGGTGCTTAGACAAGTTGCCAATCGTTAGCGCTTAATCGGCAATCGTAAACGAAAGGCAACTAGCTGTCTTTGTCACACAAATATGAAAGAGTGACAGAGAGGGAAAACTGCGATACGCTACTAAGCGTTAGCGATTGGCAACTTGGCTAAGCATCCTGCGGTGTTTCCGGACCGTTATGGTCTTCAAATCTTCAAGAAAAGAGCGTATTCCCATCTTGAAGGTCGGCCACGCACTTGTAATACCACGGGTGTTGCGGGTATCCTTGGGCGACGGTGATCGTTTACCATCAGGCGATGCGTCTGGTCGCAAATCAAAACAAAAAAAAAAAATGTCTCAGAAGGAATGAACCAAGGTCAACAGCGAACTCATAACACAATCTATCTAGTTTGATGGTCACCTTCCTTATTTTTTGATTAAGATGGGTTAGGAAATTTAATAAATTGTAAATTGTAATCAAACTACGTTTTTAAGGTTGTTTTCTTCGTTTATCCGTTCCTTAATACAATAACGAAGCAGCAGCAGTGCTCACAAATTGGGAATACAAAAAAAAACTACTGTATGAAATACCGGTATAAAATTAACCGGTTTTGCATTCCCTACTCATAAAACTCGTCAACATCATCATCCTCTCTTTATCACTTTACGAGCAGACCTCATAACCTTACATTGTGATGGGCCTCAGTCGTAAACATTTGTTTCTGGGTCCTTTATCTCACAGACTTCAAAAGTACACAAAACACACTTTAAGTACCATAATGAGTAAATAAGCACCAGCAGCCTGTGAATAAAACATGCCCGCAGAGGCTTTCTAAATTAAAAATAACGGATGGGGCCAGGGCCGGATTTAGAGGGGGGCAACCGGGGCTACAGCCCCGGGGCCTCCACGAAAGAGGGATGAACCCACAATGAAATTTCAAAAAAAAAAATTCAAATACCAACTAGTAAGGACTAGTAATTTTTTTTTACGCTGTTTCCACTTAGAAAATTTTCCTTCGCTGTTCTACCTTGCAAGGGGCTAGTGTGAGTTTTCTTTCTTTTTCTTGTAACCGTAAAAAGAACTTTGCCCTTTTACTTACTTGTTTCCACAAAAACCTTGACTGAAAAAAATTGTCTACTATATTTGGAAAATCATTGGGGCCAGGGGACCACCACTTCTTTGTTGCCCCGAAGCCTCTCAACCAAGGCTCGGATACCGGTTTTTACTCCATACAAAAGAACTGTTCGAATTTCGTTCTTTTTTGTTCTTCGGTGTATCAATTCTTTGTTAATGAAGTATTTAAAAATGCGACGTTGGTAATTTCATAACATTTTGAGTACTACATAAAAAATATAAAACATTTCAAATATTGGGCTATTTCGAGGTTCTCGAAAAAAACCGGTTCCGAGTCTTGATCTCAACCTCTAAATCCGGCCCTGGATGGGGCCTCGTTAACATAATCCCTTACGTGGAAATGTCAGAACAGTAAAACTGCCTATTTACATAAGGTGCTTAATGTTCGAATAAAAAGATCTTTTGGTTGACATTTGATGTAGTCGGCTGCCGAAGAAAATAGAGCTTTGAAGATTAGTAGCTACGGATGTTGATAAGTTTAGCTTCAGATGGATATTTTTTTAGTTTGATGTGATGAGAATTTATGCTTCTGAATATAGATACGTTCGCATGCATACAAAGTATGAGTCCTGATATAGTTACTTATTGTATTAATATACAATTAATTGATTAACTGTTTTATCGGTTGTACAATTTACAGGACAACGCTGAATGGTGGACGAGCAATGCTGAATTTCATATATATATATGCCAGATTTACCTGTCTTTTGCTCTCCTTTGAACAGACACGTATGCAAAAACGAGACCTGCTGAGACCTACCACAGTAGGTATTTATTTACTAGTGTACTATTTACGAGACCTACCACAGTAACGCAATAAGAATACATTTGTCACCACCCCAACTCCTCCTGCGGATGTCGTAAGGGATTGAAGTCACTGACCATTATTTGATAAAAGATTGATGATGGGCAGCAGCGTCATCATAGTGGAGACATTACTGCAATCGCCAATCCGCTTTCCCAGCGTGGCGATTATGGGTATTTTCCTCCTAATGCGTTTATACGCATAGTTAATAGGAGAGGCCTACGTCCAGCATTAGACTATCATTGATGATGGTGATGGTAATAAATCATCAAGAATTTTAAAAATTCTGTTTTATCTGTGCTATCATTGCTAACTTTTAAATGGAGAAGCAAAACCTCCATCAAACACCGTCTGAATTTAGCAGGACTGTACCTAAGCAGCTTCAATTACTCACATATTTGCTTTTACTTACTAAAACACGCTATCCAATGCGCCGCCCACAAGTACGCAAACACACTTCACTTAGTTTCAAAGGCGAAACTCCCGCTGGTAAATGAAAACATGCGATGTCAAAGTTACGCCCTTCCAGCGTAGGAACTCGGGAAAAGAGGAAAAAATAAAACCTCTATTTACTAATCATATACCACCGCATGCAGAAAATCGTAAGTCTAAATAGACCGTTGCCGCTTTTGGAAGCGAATGTTTTGTGCGTGTTATATTTTTTTGAAATTCTTTAAAGTTGTTTTTAATAATAAAATTTGCAGGTTAGCTAAAACATAAGTGCTTTCTCGTTGCCAAAAGTGATGTTTTGGGAATTCATAGACAACTTAAGACCGAGTGGTGACGGCAGTAAGAATACATTTGTCACCACCCCAACTCATACTGCGGGTGTCGTAAGAGTCGACTAGGGGATTCACGTGTCACTGACCATTATTTGACAAAACATTGATGATGTGGACATTGATTGTGGACACATTACTGCGATCGCCAATCCGCTTGCCCAGCGCGGCGATAATGGGCATTTACTCGTACCTCCTAATGCGTCTATACGCATAGTTAATAGGAGAGGCGTACGTCCAGCAGTGTACTATCTACTAAAGGCTGATGATGATGATGAATCACAAAGGCAACGGGAATGCACTTATTTTTCAGCAGCCTTATTCAAATTTCAAATTTATACATTTAGATGGCTTAATATTGTATAGTTGTTAACGCGCTTAATAAATATAGTATGTATTATTTTATTTTTATTATAATTATGATGATTTTTTTGTCGAAACTATCAACAGATTTTAAATAAATAATTTTGAATTTGAATTTGAAATGCACTTATTTTTCGTCCGCCTTATTAATAAGCAGGGTTTAAATGTCCTAATGAGTAAGGTAAGTAAAAAATGGTTCACAAGCGAGATAACATAAATCACACAGCTAAATGGTGGAAAAGCAGCCTAAAGCTTTGTCTTTTTTCACTTGAAATCGCATTACCCGCAGTCAAGCCTGAACTTAGTCCATTTGGCTGTTTCAACCTTAATTAATCAAAGCCATGTCCGCAGGATTTTTCGAAATCCGATCGCTATGAACCCAACCAAAGGGTCTATGATACGGACAACCCGTGGTATATTACGACGTTTTGTAAAACTTGGGGTAGTGAACAACGCAGATTAATGAAATAACGGGATTCCGGGATCGCGGGACTCCGGGCGAACCGGGATTTATGACACTACGAGATTGTCAATGGATGTGCGAATCTGAGAAGGGTTAACACATTCTGTAGTGAAGTACGGTTGTGTCAATTTAATATTATGTTAACGGTTTTTATAGGATTGGTGAAAATACTCAAAATAGTTAAGATACTCTTTAAAGTCAAAGTCAAATAATTCTTTATTCAAATTGGAATAGCAACAAACTCTTTTGAATCGTCTAGGTATTGAAACTACTTCCGGTTCGAACCCTACACCGCTGACCCAAGAAGAACCGGTAAGAAACTTTGATTTGGAAGGTGTTTATTGTAGTTTTGACTATCGTACTATTTATTATTGCGTTGATTGTAATCTTGTACACTAGATTTGTTACACAAAATGTGCAAGAGTACTAGTAACATTAGTAACAATATTTTTAACGCTCACAGCTTAAATTATATTGGTTATCACTGCATAGTACAAAATAAAGTCACTTTTTCTGTCCCTTTGTACGCTTAAATCTTTAAAACTACGCAACGGATTTTGATGAGATTTTTTAAGAGGTAGTGTAATTCAAGAGGACGGTTTTTATGTAGGTACCCGTACGCAGCCGGGGCGGGTCGCTAGGAATTTATAGTAAACAAGTCTATTTCAGAGGCTGGTTCTATAATGAAAGAAACTCACAACTAATCTTAATCAATTTTCATTTTGTTATATTCCACGATGTAGGTATCCGTCGATGGCAAGTCGACGAATATTTAAATTTACTACTTATTGCGCTGGTGCGAGCAAATGTAGCTTTCCAGACCGAATTTTGAATGCATAGCTGGACGACCGATGTGGGAGATCAGTTTTTTTTATTTCCTAATCAGAATACGATACTAAATAGACCCTTACACAGATCACTACAATTTTTTCAGTACAGATGGTGCTTTTTTTACGCGCTAGTGCGAGAGGTTAATTTTATGTCAGGTCAAAATCTTCGGAGTGCTATATGTACTGAAAACCATCATACGATACACGTGCGAAAAATAAATTCGTAACTCGTGTCAATTTAAAGCACTCCCTTCGATCGTGCTTTAAGTTATCTCCACTCGTTTCGAACTTAATTTTTTTCGCACTTGTATCGTAATGTACTATTGTTGCACTCTCTATTTCATCCTGTATGCACAGTTCAGGGGGGTTACCCCGATCTGGTAATACGATTTAGTTTAGAACCTAATCTGAATCGCGATGAGTCAGTTCCATAGAATAACAGTCAAAACCCTACGAACAAATAAAACATGGAAGCCGCACAAAAACGGTCCTGAATTTTAGTTGACAAAATGTCACCCCCTCTTCATTGCATCACGATATTGAATTTCCATGTCAACCTATAAAAACTTAACCGCCATTTAAAAATAGTTGTGATTGGTCCATCAAAGTTTTGATTGACCATATTCTATAAACGTTTGTTAAAGATGTTGCGCCAAAATATGCGCGGTGTTAAGAAAAGCGCTATGTCCTGCCCATCTTGGCACAATTGAACAATTGTTTTTAGGGCATTTTTGTCCTGGCGTTAGACGTCCATGTATATATGGTCGCAGTCAAAAACTGACAAGCCGAACCTAAACTGAATTACATTTAAGAGATCATGGGAAACTCCCTAATCGTAGAACAATGGTAGGCGCAGATTAGATATAGACAATCATAAAATGGCGCATCAGCAAATGATCTGGATGGAACCATTCCAGATGGCAGCACCTACGCCTCTGATCTATTACTGACGTCCCGAGATTACATGTTATACGTATTTATGTGTGTACAATCGACTACAAAGAGAAGTATGTGGAAACCTCATGTCACCTTACTGCATTGTAGTAGGGTTAAAAAGTGTATACATCTCGATGTAGCCTGAAGGTATTTACGTCGTTTAGCCATGGCGATTGGTTCTTGAAAAAGCTCCTCATATACGGTGCGAAAGATGTCGAGCAATCTTTGACTTAAAAACGTGAGTATATAACCCACATTTCTAAATCCTCATCATGGAGTATCCGCGACCAAAGCCCGACGTGTACTGCGGTCTTGCGCTCTGCTAGAGCGGGTGCTAGCCGCGGGCAGCGCTGGCGGGTGCGGCGAAGAAGAAAAACTACCCTCATTGTCACTTGTCGAAAAGCGGGTTGCACACAACATTCACTACGTCACTAGGTAATAAGGGCACGTCTGCACTGTCTACCGATGCAATAGCTAAAACCGTTTTCCAACCAGGTGGCATCGACAGGTTATCGACTTAAATTACGTGAGTAACCCGTTTAATAAATATTTAAATATATTTGAGTCTCACGTTAGTTATGATTCTAAAAATATATAACCCACGTATATAATTTTAACCTGTTTATTCTACGATTCAGCTGAGTAAACTCCAGTGTCTCGTCTCCAAAGGAACACATAATTCTGTTCCATACAACCGCTTATAACAAACCTAATAAATTCAAGTTCAATGCAACCCATGCCAGATGCGGACCCTGCTTCAAAACTGGCTCCAAGCCAGACAATTCCCTTTTCTGATACACTCTAACATAAGCCTTATTGCGATGTTAAAGAGGGTGTTATTCCCGTAAAATGTTAAGAGTATTTGTAACCTTTTTGGGGAAAAGTTCCAGTTGGCACGCGACAGGACTTAATGCATGCCAGTTTAACATCCAGATCAGTCTAGGGTTTGTTTTGGTTTGTTTTGGCTTCCAGCTTCTGTAATTGGGGTTTGGATTTAACATCTGTACTGCTGCACGGTACTGTGTCGTTTTTGTAATTGAATAGGTGTATTAAAGTAGTTTATTCTGGGAATGCTGAAAGATATATTTATGCATCATAAAATTACCCAATTAAAGTTCAGTACTACAATTACAACTCCTAACCAATCATCAGTCCCTATCTACCAGAGTTGGGCAAAAAGTAATATAATTACTCCTTCCGATTACTTTTGTATGTGTACTTTGTAATATTTATTATAAAGTACACATACAAATGTAATTTATAGAAGTAATCATATTACTTTTTGCCCAACTCTGCTATCTACCTTTGATTTTGTCCTTTTGTCCAAGTATTCATTTTATAATCAATGAGATGGGGAACTGCACGATTAATGTAAAAATCACACTTACGCGAACACATTCGATTTAGTTTTGGTTAATAGTAAGGAGCTTTTGGATTAGTTTTCATAGTTAAGTAGTTTTACGCTACGTCTTCTATTGTTAAACTGGTAATAGAAAAACCCACTTACTACAAAAGATTTAAGCGTTTTACTATAATCTAAAATCAAAACAATCAAGTCTAAGGATAAGCAGATAACAAAAAAACTATCATTCAAACCGAACGCTAATTTCTATTTGATTGTAATATAAGACCTCGAGACTCACCAAGTCAATTCCAAAAACAACATATACAATAACTTCGCAGGCTATTTTCACAGTAGGTACATAAGCAATACACATCGTCGTACATATATAACCATTCAGTTGAAACAATTATCCTGCTGGGAGGTCAGTCGGGAGCAGGCAAATTGACCATCAGCACCGGACCTTCATAGAAGCTGTTGACGATAAAGTAAATTTACCAAAGCTCCGAACTCCAAAGGAGCACCCAACCAACTTTCTACCTTGTAGCAAGATGTAAAGGATTGAGTTTAAGCTAGCAGGCAAAGCGCGATTGGACGTTTTGGTTCTGAATGTGCGTTTTACTGTTAATTACTTGGTGATTAGTTTGTAATGTTTGATGAAATGTTAGATTGAAATTTTGGAACGTGTAGGTGGAGTTTCGATGAATAATTTCGATTACACGGACTCGTTCGTTCGTAGAATTCAATCTACATCGGCTTGTTTGATTTAAATGAGTGTATACGATACAGGTTAAGAATTATATGCAAAAAATGTTCTTTATATGGAACTCTTTATTATCAAACCGCGATTAGAACAGGATTTGAAAGTACTGTTGAAACAACAGTGTATAAGTCCATCTGGGATATATTCTTAGTAACATTCATATACTCGTATTCATAGTTCATGTGCAGAGACTGACAGACAATAGATTACTTAATCACTACATCTGTAAACAACTCTTTTCTTGGTAAATGTTGTGTCAACAGTACTTTCGAAACCCTTTCTAATTGCGGTTTGAAAATACCTCGTATGACAGAAAATTTTGTCAAATCCGTGGTATCAGCTCAAAAATATATTGTCAATTTGTTTGCAAGTCTGTGAACTGTTACCATACTCGATATAGCTTTCTCAACGTTCTCTGAAGAGTGAGTGTGTATTTGAAGACTGGCATTTTGTAGATATTCTATGTACTAGATTTGCCTTCAATAGCCATCTAATACAAATCAACCTAATCTAAGTCTTATTAAAATATTGGCTTACCTAATAAGCATGGTTAAGAATGGTAGAGATATAAATTATCACTGATTAACTAGTACAACCTCCTATACTTAGTAACTCAAAAGACGTTATTCTACAGTCTTTTATTACATCTATAATTCCTATAGTCTAATTATAGCCACAATATTCGATTCCTAAACCCTTATTAACCACTTAGTCGGAATCCATTTATTTCAATTCTAATTGGTTATTAAACCAATTTATTGAAAAGTGGATTACTCCTTTTGCACCCATCGAGTCACTCCCAACAAGAAGTACCAGCGTTCACGTCCATGTTTCAAAGTTTTTGACAATTTATACTATTACTACAGTTTTGACGGTAGCAGTTCCTTCCCATTTCTTGAAAATAAGGTGAAGGCCGAAGTCCTAATGAAATATTTCTGTGTCAAGTAGCTGAAAAGCTCTCGGCGTATAATTGTGCGCTCCCGTACAAAGCCGGATTATCGGTATTCGTCGGCAGTCAATTTTTATGGCCCTTTTTATTCTATCGTTATATTAAATTTTATTACGGAAGCTTTCCGGGATTTTTCCAAGGTTGGATGTAGAATTAAAATTACTTTTGTTTGAAAGGTTTTAGTCAATTTGACACGTTACGAAAGTAAAATAATACTAATATCCTTTAGCGACATAACATGTTACTAAACATAGAGTACATTTTATTAATACTACGATCATGGCTACAATTTGTTGTTTTATAGTAATGGTAATTTGGCATGCTTTAGACCAACAAACTACTCTAATTTAAATTCCACTTCATGAAATACTGCTATCAACTCTATTACAAAAATCATCCGAAAGCGCTATTTCACCGCTTCCGAATAAAAATATACTTGTCAGATAACGGTGTTAACTCTTAATTCGACAACGTCCAAAATACCGGACATGGTCTTTGACCCACGTTTTGTATTTTTTTCGAACCAGAATTATTAAGACTTTTAAACTTTTTGCCGCCAAGTCAAATACAAAAGCTGTCACTAAGACACATCAACAAAATGTCTAAATAAATCTGAAATTGATTTTTAATCATATTCTTGCAGTAAGTCTATATTTATCTGTGGAACAAGACTTATATATCGGTCTTTGGTGTTGAACCTGCGGTGCCGATACATTAGTCGTTGGCGTCCAAAAAATTAAGTGCCAAGGAGGCTTCAACACCTTTATTTCAGTCGAATTAGAGGCAAAGAGGTTTCACAATTTTCGCAATTTCTATCAGCGGCGAAGTTAGGCAAAACGTTTTATTATCCCTAAACCTAGACCTCAACTTCGCCTAGAACACTCCGACCTTGAAACTGCACGCCTAGTTTACTCGTGTAAGTGGAGGGTTAGTTCCGGCGGAAGTCCATTGTCCGTCCGTGCGGACACAACCTTCACAATAACAACGACGTATGTCACCACAAAACCTTCCTAACAGACCACTCTGAACTTATGTCCACGTATTAAGGTTCCAAATTGGATGCACATTTGATAAAACGCTTCTGAAAAGAACAATGGCCAAAGCGCCGTAAAACGTATGCAATATGCCTATATGACCAGCTTTACAGTAAAGAAATAAGGTTCAAATTAAGTGCGCAGTTTAAAGCTGTCGTACAGTTACGTCTTTTTGAAATTGAGTTGCTTGGTATACTAGATACGAGTATACTAGGTTAAAACCTTGCGCTATCGCCTGTCAATTTTAGGAACGTAATGCATAGCCGATGATTGGGCTATTGAGCTGTGTAGCGGGTTAGGCAGGTATTAGGACGTAACTTGGATAGCTGGTTAGTATTTGCTTTTATCGTGGATACATTGATCCATAGAACATAGAACGGAATTTCCACTTTTAGTGACACCCAATTAGCGTGAGTTTAAAAAGTGCAGCCAGGTTAGTAACGACAATTAAGTACGACATCTTTATGATTTTTTTTTACGTATCCCTATGTCACTACGCTGGCACAACCAAAATTCAATGCCAGTACGTTGAACAACCTTATAATATATGTCAGTACTGTATTAGAACTTTGCTGGTAGTAGGACCTCGTGCAGGGTTCGCCCGGATAGCTACCACCGTCTTACCCGTTAACCTGGGTCCCCTTTAATATGCCTAATATTAATAGTCCTAATATGAATTCGCATAACGGATTTGGCATAAATAATTAAGCATAATATTGAATAGGCAAAATAATGAAATTCCATAATGCTTAATACGCATATTACTGATTATGCATAATTGAAATATGCATAACATTATTAAATATAACTTTATTTGTCCTAATGTTATAGTAGCATAAACTTAGAAATCAAGCGAATGAGGCAGATCAGAGTAAAACCAAGACAGTAAGGTTAAGTTCAAAAGACTAATAAGCAGGAGCGACGAAGCGAAGTTGAAGCCTAGCTTTCGTCGATATCTCCTACACATCATAATGAACACGTCAGATACAATCAATTAAATAAAACAGTAGGTATTTCATAATTAATTTTATTAGTAAAGAAATCACATCTTTGTAGGCGCATGAGGCGCACAGTACAGAGTGTGTACCTATTTAATACGGGCGTATATTATATTACTGCTAGGGTAAAAATGTGTGTAATAATTAAAATAATCAATATTTACTTTAAATATATAAGTAGGTATACTAGGTATACATGTATGTCAGTCAATAAAATATGTCAAGACCTTAAACATTAACTGTTATACCTACACACAACGTACAAGTAAAAAAAAAGTCTAAACTAGTTTTAAATTGGAAGAAATATATAGTATATATATAATAATATTATTAATACGTACTAATCGACAGTAACTCGGCAAAAATATTAGGTACCTATATAGTTTCGGTTTCGCTACGCAATCTATGATAGGTCATTATTATTTTATCTATTATATTTTATACCATTCATTAAGTATACCAGTTAGTATTATGCTCATCCTAATTATTCCAAATCATCGTTATGACAGTTTACGTTATACGTAAATACATTATGCGTAATCGTTTATGCGAAATTATGCTTATGCCACTTAAATACTATGCTTAACAACGCTATGCCAATTTGAAGTATGCGTAATAAATTATGCGAATTAATATAGACTCCGTTAACCTGCCGCTAAATAGTTAGACTGTGTTCCGGTTTAAGGGTAAGATAGTCGGTGTAATTACTGGCATAGAGGCAATCCATCTAAGTCCTCAGGGTAGGCAGCGCATAGGCGATTTTTTGGTCACTATGTCCATGGGCCTCAGTTCCCGCTTTCCATCCAAGTGGGCTGAAAGCTCAGTTGTCTACCTTCGTCACATAAAAAAACAAGAACTGAGATACGAGCTTTATTTCAAGTTAGTATTTATTACTTACTGAGTTTTGGTTGTCAACCGACGGTATATTACGTAGCGGGCTAAAATGTCCTGAGCAATTTTGTAAGTCTAATACTGGCGCTGAAGTGACACTTGACAGTGGATGGGGCATATTGCACGTAGAACCGATAGCAGTTGGAGCCGAAAGGTTCTCGAGTAGGCCCCCAAAAGGTGGACTGATGACCTAGTGAAGGTCGCAATGCGAGTGGCGCAAGACCGGTCATTGTGGCAATCTTTGGGGGCGGCCTATATTCAGCAGTGGATATCTTTCGGCTGATATGATGATGAACTGGCGTTAATAACCACAGGTTTCTAAGTTTCAGTGTATTTAAATTATCAACCACTTTCGACCCCGTTCTGTTCCATATTAAGTAATGCAACAGCAAAATCATTTTTATTACTACAGTAGCTAAATTACGAGTATACTGTTTCGTGACTATAATTATGTTTCGCAACATGTACTATTAATTCCGTAATAAACAGACTTCCAGGGTTTATATTTCACGAAACTAGTGAAACCAGCGAACTACAATATTTAGAACAAAAGGTTCCGTAGATAGTACGTAGTTTGTTATAATAATAGTGGAAGTTGGTAATATATGGATTAGGGCGAACTTGGTAATAGGGGAGCACATTACCATTTATTATTTATTATAAATGAACGGTAAGATAACTGAAATAGAGGATAATTATTACATTTGTCGCATATGTATAAATTTAATTATTAGATTTAGATGTCATATACCAAAGAAAATATACCGCGTTTACCAACTCCGCGCTTTCGTATAGGCATAAGCCGCGAAAGCCGTGGGTTCGAATCCCAAAATTAAATGTCTACCAACTATATGATCTAACACTGCATCTATGGTCCACAATTCCAACTCCTAAATAATCATCAGTATTATTCTTCTACTTTTTTTACTTTAGCCTAGCTAAGCATAGCTTTGTCCAAGTTTTTTTATTATTAATGAGGAGTTATTGCTTATGAATAACACGATTAATATAAAAATTACACCTAATGAAAGATAATTGACTAAGTTTTGGACGATTGTTGGGTGCATTTGGAGTACAGTTAGCCACTCATTTGCTTTGAAATTTTGGTTAAGCTTGATTCCTATGTAAAATAAGAGGGACAGCTGGTAACCATAGTTATCAAAAGCAATTGAGTGGTTAGGTGGTTTTACGGTATCTAAAAATATAAATTTAACCATACTTACATTAAACATCCGAACTCAAGAGAGGTAGAGTGGTAGTTGGTTCATTTTCAATTCAGCTTATATGAAAACCGGAGATACAAAAATCTTTTTGAAAACTCTGGAACATACCTGTAACAAAAACATATACTATAGTTAATACAATAAGATTGTATTTATTTAAATGTATCTGATCGACATGTTTCGATCCATTTACAGGATCCTCATCATGGAGTAGCCGTGACCAAACTACTATGTACGTACTACGGGTTTGCGCTCTGCTAGAATAGGTCGAGCAAATATTGATTTAAATTACCTCCTTTAGTCCCGTTTGGTAGCTGGCTGCCCAATGGGAAATATCGTTTCCCGCCTGGTAGCCAGCTATGAAATGGGACTAACTTTCCCATCTCGTAGCTGGATTTGGTACAAACCTGGTTACAAATCGGTAATGACAGGTCCTTATTTAAAGCCAGTTACCTAATGGGATTTTATTCCCATTTCGAAGCTGGTTACGAAAATTTGGCTACCAAACGGTACTAATGGGTTTCGCTAGAGATTTTAATACGTTCGAGTCTCACTTTAAGGTGCATTTAGACCAAACAAGCATTCGCTCATTTTATCCCCCACTCTACGAAATTCGTTCGTTACACAAAACGTGATTCGTCTAAAATCGTTGATTTCGTATAGTGGGGGATAGAATAAGCGAATGCTCGTTAGGTCTAAATGCACCTTTAGGTTTAATTCCAAAAGATTGTATTTTATACAATACGAGGTTGGGAAAGTAAATTACATGACCAATATCTGTATCGACACAGCTGAAGAACGAGACAAACAACAAAGCTTAACCCCTCTCTCATCTTCTGGTCAAACAAAAACAAGCCTCACCCGTGATGGATGGTTGTGAAGTGATAGATGGAATGTTTGTTTCACTCACACTTACCAACTTGCTATGTTTGCAATCCAATGATATTTAAAATACGTAGACCTTGTGCGGAACAATGATATCAAAAGATATGGCGCAATATGACATTAGCCCCTTGTGTCCCGGTTGATGACAATATTGCTAATTGTTACTTACTTTACGACACAGGTTTATTTTTATGTGACGAAGGTAGACAACTGAGCTCTCAGCCCACCTGATGGAAAGCGGGAACTGAGGCCCATGGACATAGTCAAAATCAAAATCAAAGTGTGACCAAATAATCGCCTGGGTGCCTGTCGTGTCGCATAACGTCGATTGTCCTAAAATTTTTTGGCCGAGAATGTTTGGCATAATGTTACATGGCATCATACTACTTGTTTAGCCTACTTAATTTTGCGCATACACG
Organism: Thaumatotibia leucotreta; assembly: GCA_025490895.1. NCBI lineage: Eukaryota > Metazoa > Arthropoda > Insecta > Lepidoptera > Tortricidae > Thaumatotibia > Thaumatotibia leucotreta. The sequence goes on from JALPQI010017286.1 coordinate 22,969, forward strand.
TTTAAAATACCTCCTCCTTGCGTCGTAATCCTCATTGCTGAGGGTCGTGAAGCCCCCGTGGTATGAGCTTCTGTCTTACGGAGTCCCGCCATCTGTGCCTATTCTTGGCATCGTGTAGTGCAGTGTGTAGCTGGGTACCCAACGCAGAACGGACTTGATCTGTCCATCTTATTGGGCTGCGGCCTCTTAATCGTTTAAGTACCATCAATCTTGCCAGTAACGATAAGTTGCTCAAGATTATGCCCCTCTTTTCTGGCGATGTGACCGAAAAAATCCAGAATTCTTCGCAGACAGATGGTTGATAACCTGGTTTTGACACCTAGTTCGCGTAAGATGGACACGTTGGTGCGAAAAGCTGTCCAAAATTTAAAATGTCTGTTTAAAATACCTACACCATATTTATTCTAATATTGATTACTCGAACGTCGAATGAACCTAAAGCATAATATAATCCTAATGTTCATTGTAATAAATATTGTTTTCCCTACTACTCGAACTGTCAATTTTCACTGCGCCTACTTTTATCATGTCCGAAATTTCATTCAAAAAGGCATTTTAATAATAACATGCAAAACATTTGAACAACAGGGTGAATGGTTAAAAAAAATGTTCAAGTAATAAACCAGGGTAAAACCGATGTGGATTGGTTAGGTTTCGAAACTAGGGCGGAGTGAATGGCGTAGTCTTTAAATACTTAAGTATTTTTAATCAATTGTTTACACATCCTCATACTTACAAAGCAAAAAAAAAGGGGAGACGGGGGGGGCAGAGCCCCCCAATAAATAATCTGAACATCCCCTACCTTAAACTGGATAGGTTCGTTAGGTACCTTTTATCCCTTAGAGCGGAAATAGAAGCCCCGCGCAGCGGGGCTTCGTCGACCGGTTCCCAGGTCAAAATTGCTCACTTAAATTCTTTGGACAACAGGGCGAATTATTTAGTAATAGTTAAGTATAAGGAATAAAAACATATTTTTAAAGCTAGTTAAAGGTAGGTAATCATTATTAGTACATTAAATAGTAGGAACATCACCATTATGCGCAATAATTTTTCGATACATATACATTAGACAGGAAAATCATTAGGACAAACAATATTTAGGAACAACCAAGTTAGGATTAACAATTTCGGCATAGCAAAAATATGCGCAACAATGTTTATGCCATTCATTTTTCGGCGTAAAGTTGTTATGCGACAAAGGCCATAGTCGGATTTTCATAGTAAGTCAGCCTTTAAATCAACCAGACTCTAGTATTTTTTTGTGAGTACCTCTTATGGTGAAGAATATTTCTGCTGAGTATCAACGTCCTATCGGTGACAGTTTTTGACTTATGATTTTTTTTAGTTTTTTCTTTAATGTGTTGTATCTCAGGATGTATAAAAGCGAATTGCTTCAAATTTTGAAATAATGTTCTTTATTTAGATATGCATCGAATTTAAAAAAATGAATATCGATTGTCGTATAAAAAAAAGAAAAAAAAAGACCAAAAAATTTTTCATATTTTTTTTTTGTGTACCTATGAAGTAGTGACACCTCTATTTTCTTTTTCTAATTATAGACCATACATTGGCCTACTAGTTGCCTAAGTATCAAAATTTTCCAAGCGGTACTTCTTACCAAAAATCGGCAATATGTGTGGTCAAGTTCTGCATTCAATCGGTGTTTTTCAATGTAGTATACAAACTCTCAATTTATATTTGAGTTTTCTTATCAGGTTATCTTATTTAAGAGTAAATGCTAATGACAACTTAATGTCATCATGATGTCATGATGATTGTCATTAGCATTTACTCTTAAATAAGATAACCTGATAAGAAAACTCAAATATAAATGAAGAGTTTGTATACTACATTGAAAAACACCGATTGAATGCAGAACTTGACCACACATATTGCCGATTTTTGGCAAGAAGTACCGCTTGGAAAATTTTGATACTTAGGCAACTAGTAGGCCAATGTATGGTCTATAATTAGAAAAAGAAAATAGAGGTGTCACTACTTTATAGGTACACAAAAAAAATATGAAAAATTTTTTGGTCTTTTTTTTTTCTTTTTTTTATACGACAATCGATATTCATTTTTTTAAATTCGATGCATATCTAAATAAAGAACATTATTTCAAAATTTGAAGCAATTCGCTTTTATACATCCTGAGATACAACACATTAAAGAAAAAACTAAAAAAAATCATAAGTCAAAAACTGTCACCGATAGGACGTTGATACTCAGCAGAAATATTCTTCACCATAAGAGGTACTCACAAAAAAATACTAGAGTCTGGTTGATTTAAAGGCTGACTTACTATGAAAATCCGACTATGGCCTTTTTCGAAATAAAAACATTATGCCACCCAATATAGACCCAATCGCCTATGCGCTGCCCTGAGGACTTGGATTGGCTCTATCTATGCCAGTAATAATTACACCGGCTATCTTACCCCTAAACCGAAACACAGCAGTACAAACACTGCTATTTAGCGGCAGGTTAACAGGTAACTCGGTGGTAGCTATCCGGACGGACCCTGCACGAAATCCTACCACCAGGAAAACCACGGCTAATGAGCGTTGAGGTGTTATCACTTTCGTTACTTTTTAAATGATCATCATCATCATCATCAGCCTATGTTAGTCCACTGCTGGACGTAGGCCTCTCCTTTTAACTATGCGTATAGACGCATTAGGAGGTTATGACTTATAACATTTGCAATTAATTATCGAGAAATTTATAGAATTGAAAATATGTCTATTAATAAATCATTTTAACTCATCCTTATGGTCAGGATAAGCTCATGACCTTTTTAGATTAATGGCCTACGGCCGAATTACTTACAGTTCTTCGGTCCAGTGGGATTAAAAAATCAAATTAAATTGTCATGACTAGAAAATCGGGAAACTAAAAATACCGACCACTACATCGTTACTTACGAAATAGTAATACAAATAACGTTTTCTCAAACTTGTTACGGAATGTTGATGTTACTTACGTTAAATTAAGCCCGGAAATACTATGTATCCGGTGTCATGTGCTAAGATGATATGTAAAGAGATTTCATGTATTTATTTCACACCTAGGACTGCAAACAAACTGTCCTTTGTTTTGAAACGTCAAATTGTACAACTAGGTCTTGACATTCAGCCACAGAAAAAAAATAACCTAAGAACTAATGTCTATACCACCAGGTAAAAGGATACCTCAAACAGATTAAAAAAAATTAGGCTTGAATGTTTTTTTTTAATGTTGTATGATACTGTACTATTGGTTTATTTACAAATCAAATAGTATGGTTCGGCGAAATCAGTTCGTTTTATTTCATGGCAAGTTTGAGAAAAGCACTATACAAATCTCGGCGAGAAACAGGGTTACAGGCCGCGTATTCCTATCTGGCCTCAGTTCCTTCGGCCAGATATATCTACTTGGCCTGTAACCCTTCGTTTCCCGTCCTCTATAGTAATGTACTATTATTATCCTATTTCCGTCCGTAAAAATGTCAAAATTGTACTTGAATAAAAAGCTACCTTCGGTTCTAACTCAGCACATGCCCGAGAATAATAATAATTATTTTTTTAGCCGTGTGGTGACGGCAGTAAAAATGCATTTCTCACTACCCCTCCTGCGGATGTCGTAAGAGTCGACTAAGGGATTGAAGTGTCACTAACCATTATTTGATAAAAGATTGATGATGGGCAGCAGCGCCATCATAATGGACACATTACTGCGATCGCCGATCCGCGTGCCCAGCGTGGCGATCATGGGCATTTACCTGCTACGCACACACGCATAGTTAATAGGAGAGACCTCCGTTCAGTAGTGGACTATGATAGGCTGATGTATGTATGTATGCATGTTTCGGCTTACACTTGGCGGAAAGTACCCAATAATACACCGTATCTGTTAAATACCGAATATCAGACGAACGTTACAGAAACTTGTATAACTGTTACAGGGGATCAGAACTTATAACGAGCACTATTCGAGGAAAATTTAAAGGTCTGTGACGTAACGGGATTTCGAGAGCGAATTATGTCACGAGCTGTTTTTATGCGACACGAAATTCAAGTTTATTTATACTAGCTTGAAAATTTGAACTTATCTTCAGTTTTAAAGCAATATTTTATACTATATATAATACTAGCAGTTGCCCGCGGCTTCGCCCGCGTACTAACATCTATTCACTGCTTGTTAATGTTTTCCCGCGAGTATCGCGCGTTTGCCTTAACCGATTTAAGTGTGGCGGATGGTGCTTTTACCCGTGGTTCGGCTGTGTTCTATAAATTTTTATCACGGTCGTATTAAACTTAATGCCTAAATTCAAGATGGCGAACCTTTCTTGCAATCTTGACTTAAAATTCCATATGAAGAACTTTATTATCTCCAGGACCAGGGGTTTAGGCTGTGCGTGGATCTTTGTCAGGGAGCTTTTTCTTTTATGTATATAGATAGATAGATTATCAAATTCCATCCCATAACAGGGTAAGCGGTGTTACACGTCCGCCTTGTTAGATTTTAAAATCGTTATTGTTTTCGTGAACAATGACTTGATAAACCGTGGAATCGATATCCATGTTGATTTTTACTGTTTGCCCTTTTTACAACATTCAAGGATTGATTTCTCAAAAACTTAAAACACGTCTTTACTCATTTATGTTTAGGGATACTCCTGTGAAATTTGGGATGAAATAGGTATTTTAATTGATCAAGTTTCGCCATACAAACCCTGGACCCCTATCGCACCCCCTAGGGAGTGGATTTTGACCTAACCATTTTTAGAGCTTCCCTACACCCTCAAAGAAACCTACGCACTATATTTGGAATCTCTAGAACCATAAATGAACATGATATATAAATAAATAATAAAATTATATTGATATTTTTCGAAATTTACCCCATAACACCATAACCGTGTACATAGATGACTTGATAAACCGTGGAATCGATATCCATGTTGATTTTTACTGTTTGCCCTTTTTACAACATTCAAGGATTGATTTCTCAAAAACTTAAAACACGTCTTTACTCATTTATGTTTAGGGATACTCCTGTGAAATTTGGGATGAAATAGGTATTTTAATTGATCAAGTTTCGCCATACAAACCCTGGACCCCTATCGCACCCCCTAGGGAGTGGATTTTGACCTAACCATTTTTAGAGCTTCCCTACACCCTCAAAGAAACCTACGCACTATATTTGGAATCTCTAGAACCATAAATGAACATGATATATAAATAAATAATAAAATTATATTGATATTTTTCGAAATTTACCCAATAACACCATAACCGTGTACATAGTATTTCATGTCCGCCGCGTTAAATTTTAAAATCGTTATTGTTTTCGTGATCTACGACTCGATAAAGTATAAAAACGATACCCGTCTTGATTCTTTCACTTCGTCACCCTTTTTAACTTTTTCAGGGGTTGAATTTTCAAAAAACCTTAAACATTCCTTTACTCAATTACTTTGAAGAATACTCTTGCGAAGTTTCGGATCAAATAGTTCAACTAATCTTATTTCGCCATACAAACTTTGGACCCCCATTTCAACACCTTAGTAGGTGAATTTTGTAAAATCCTTTCTTAGTGCTCGTCTACACCATAAAAGGAACCTACGTGCCAAATTTGGAGTCTATAGGACCAGGGGTTTAGGCCGTGCGTGCATCTTTATAAGGGAGCTTCTTCTTTTATATACAGGGTGTCCCACGGCGATGCCACATGGAGGGAAAGTACCTTAAATATCATAGATAGCGTATTTTGCTGAAAGAAGACTTCATTTTATTTTTAAGACTTAGCAAAATTGCATTCAAGCTTTTTTATTTTTTTTTTGATAAAAAAATTGTATGAAAAAAAAAATATCGCTTAGTCGGAGGAAGCATACCTTAATTATTTTAAATGAGCACCTTACTGAAAGAAGACATTATTTCGATTTAAAAAACAAGTTCCAACTTGTTTTCAAATTTTTTTTTTTAATTGTATGGAAATAAAATCGTGACGTCGTCGGAGAAAAAATACCTTAATTATTGTAAATGAACATCTTACTGAAAGAAGACATTATTTCGATTTAAAAAACAAGTTCCAACTTGTTTTCAAATTTTTTGATTTTTTTTGAAAAAAAATTGTAGGTATGGAAATAAAATCGTGACGTCGTCGGAGAAAAAATACCTTAATTATTGTATACGTACATGAACATCTTACTGAAAGAAGACATTATTTCGATTTAAAAAACAATTTGAACTGCATTTTAAATCATTTCATGGTTAGCCCGGGAATCGAACCCGCTTCACGAGAAAAAAATATTCTGTAGCTTTGTCATACCAATTGAAAGGATTCCATGTGAGAATTATTTTTTTGCTAAATAACATAGGTTAAACAAAAAAACAATTCCATACAAAATTTCTTCAAAAAATTAAAAAAAATTGAAAACAAGTTTGAACTTTTTTTTTTTTTTTTTTCTTTTTCTTTAAATTCATTTATTTTCAAAACTACAAATTATGTACATAGATTAAATCTAACTAATCTACTTAACCTAACCTATATCTAAGATTGGCCCTTGTGGCATTGTACCGAGAATGCTGGCGGCATTTCCTCGCTGTATCGCAATACTGATGCGTTGTGCGAGGAAGTCGCCAGCTCTTCGGTCTCTAGTTACATCAACCAGACGTTTCGCGATCTCAGCAAACAATTTGCGTGAAGTTTGAACTTGTTTTTAAAATTGAAATAATGTTTATTTTAGTAAGATGTTCATTGACAATAATTAAGGTATTTTTTCTCCGACGTCGCGATATTTTTTTTCCATACAATTTTTTTTAAATCAAAAAAATTGGAATGCTGTTTTATTCAGTTTTAAAAATAAAATGAAGTCTTCTTTCAGTAAAATATGCTATTTATGATATTTAAGGTACTTTCCCTCCATGTGGCATCGCCGTGGGACGCCCTGTATATAGATTTTACTGGTGGTAGGACCTTGTACAGGGTCCACCCGGATAGCTACCACCGTCTTACCCGTTAACCTGCCGCCAAATAGAAAAATTAGTACTGTGTTCCGGTTTGGGGGTAGGATAGCCGGTGTAATTACTGGCATAGAGACAATCCAAAGTCCTCAGGGTAGGCAGCGCTTAGGCGATTTATTGGTCACTATGTCCATGGGCCTCAGTTCCCGCTTTCCATCAGGTGGGCTAAGAGCTTAGTTGTCTGAGCTCTTAGCCCACCTGATGGAAAGAATGTCTAATCACATAAAAAAATCGGGTGAAAAATAACAACGTCATCAGAGTGCATGATTTCTCGTTTCTTAATTATGTAAACACATTTGCAAGGGAATAGTATGGAGAAATGTACCTATAGATACATATTAATCAACTCGAACTTTACTAGTTGTAAAAAAAAGTACGTTAGTGTGGAAATCTTGTTCAGAAAGACCATCTTAATTAGTTTTTCACAATGGGAATCCCGACCCCGTCATCATTATGTATACATATGAAACAGTCTTCATACTATAATAATGATAAATTAAATTTTACGGCAATAACGGTAATAGGCTCTGGTGCAACCACAAATATCATATTACAACACGGTCACAAATTACATCGAACCCGCTACCCGGTCGGTTGGCGGGCAGCCAACGCAAAGCAATAAAATATCTACTTACTGCCCTAGGCAGAGAAGTGTATTTATGTTAATTGAAACCATAATTCAGTAGTTCAGTATAGTACTCTATTAAAATGGTATTTTATATCGAAATTATTATCAGAGTTTAAACCTGAAATTCGAAGGAAATTCCACGACTAATGCCCGCTTTCCACTGTAAGCGGAGAAGAGTTATTAATGGGTCCGTTTAACTTTCACTGCTGCTGTGACTAGCAGCCGTCAACTGAATACTAGTCCTTAGCGAGCGATGAACCTGAAACGGAGCCATTAATGAGTCCGCTCCGCTCTCAGTGGAAAGCGGACTTAAGGGCTGATTTTTCAATCCTCAGTTAAAAGTATCCGTTAATTTAAATTATTACTATTAACTTCTTCAAAATCTGTCAAGATTTCATTGCGCATAGGTTAGTTGAAGGCAAAATATGATTTAAATACTTTTTTTTTTGAAGTTAAGCACCAATTTCATTCAAATCTCGTATACTCCTCTATTTTGCTAAATCAGATTTGGTCGATAAAAATAACATTCATTCAAAAGAACGCCGCGAACGAATCTATTTACGTTTCTTCAATAACAGAAAGTCTGGTAACAATGAGTTCATATACAAATGGACGTAGCAATATTACGTCCATTCTGAAAAAACCTCTTCGCTGATAAAAAGACGTAAC
>JALPQI010017287.1:0-22448 GCA_025490895.1 Thaumatotibia leucotreta
AGGGTTGTTATAATTCTTGGGGGAGTTTTATGTATCCAATATTGGTTTTCAGTGACCTCAGATGCAAGGGACCGCAACCGTGGAAGGAGTCTGTGATTGGATATTGAAGCAGCTTTGGTCAAGAATCTGTCAGCAAGATATTGTCTACGCAGATGAAGAGGGGCCTCTACACACTCAACCTGCATGGCATTCTTAGGGGAAGACTTCATAGCTCCTAATATGATGCGCAAACATTTAGCCTGTATAAGGTCTAATTTGCGTAAGTATTCCTTGTTGCATGGTTCCATTATAAAAGACCCATAATCCATATGACTGCGGATGGTGGCATTATAAAGTAACTTTTGACAATAAGGGTGGGAACCCCACCATACACCTGACAATGCTCGAAGCATATTAATGCTCTTTTCACATTTTCCTATAATGTATTTATGATGTGAAGTGCCAGACATATTACAGTCCAGAATGACACCCAGAAATTTCGCAGACTCCTTATTGGGAATGATATCTCCATCATAGCGCACATCCGCAATGGGCATATTTCTTCTACGGCTGAATGTCACTGCAGAGCTCTTTGATGGAGATAAAGTCAAGCCATGCTCATCAAACCAATCCTTCAGGTATCCCAAGGCTGTGTTTAGACTTGTTGTTGCCTTCTCCATTGACTTTGAGGAGGTATACAGTACCAAATCATCTGCATACTGCAGGATATTACAGAATGATAGGACTGACTGTTCCAAATCGTAGGTGTAAATGCTATACAGCAATGGACTGAGAACCGAGCCCTGAGGGAGGCCTCTCCACAGTATTCGAGGGGGATAGTAGGAAGTACCATCCCGGATTTTAATGGATCTACCCATGAAAAGTTTGGTGACAATTTGGACAATCTTCACAGGGATACTCAGATTAAGCATTTTTGCTCTGAGCACCGGAAGAAGGACATTGTCGTAGGCTGCAGAGATGTCTAGGAAACATGCCAACAGATGTTCATTCTGTGATAGGGACAGTCTGATATCTGTGGTTAATATATTAAGGTTATCCATTGTACTCCGTCCCTTGCGGAAACCGAATTGTGTATCAGCCAGAAGTCCCTTGTTTTCTACAAACCACTCCAATCTATTCTTAACTAGGTGTTCGAGAATCTTGCCCATTGTAACAGAAAGCGCAATTGGCCGGTACGAACTAGCCAAATCTGGGTCTTTATGTGGTTTCAGTATTGGGATAATGACCTGGCTCCTCCAGTCCTCTGGAATTTCCCCTGTATGAAAAGCGTGATTTAGAATGCTGAGTAGGTATTCTTGCGAGGATGCGTTTAGCTTGGTTAAGAAACAGTAGGGAATGCCATCTTCACCAGGTGTGGTATTTCGGAGTCCATCAAGTACCAACCTGAGTTCTGAGCTAGAAAACGGTCCTTCCAGAGGGCCTGCAGTTACAGACAGTAGTGGCGGTATTATGCAAGAAGCCTCAGGGACAGTTGGTGGAGCCAGCCTGTCGGCAAAGTCTGATAACCAGGGTGCATCTGAAGTTAGTAAGTCTGGCTTGAATGAGCCCCTAAATCTTTTAATCTTCTTCCATACTAGAGATGGAGGGGTTCTAGGAGACAAGCTCTCACAGAACTCCTTCCAACCCCTTTTTTTAGCTTTAGCAAGGAAACGTTTGGTATGAGCTGAAACTTTTTTAAAAGACAAGTAGTCATCCATGTTACCAGTTATGTTAAATTTATTTTCTGCCGAATTCCTTTTTTTAACTGCTGCAGTGCAGTCTGCATTCCACCAGGGAGGAGAGGGAATCTTGTTTCGGGCAGGTTTTTTTATAGGTATAAATTTATCAGTAGACTCCAAGATCAGGTTTTTAAAGTTTGGATAAGCCATGCCGTCAGTAAATATGCCTGGGCACCGATTTTTTAATTCAGACTCGATGTATGACGCATATTTAGGCCAATCGGCTAACTGGGTTTTATGTTTCAGGAGGGGTTCAGGGGCAGGAGAGGGGACTACAGATGATGGTTTGGTGATAACAATGGGGAAGTGGTCACTACCAAATGACTGACGGAGAACTTGCCAAGACAGCAAGGAGGACAAATTAGGTGAACAGATAGATAAGTCTAGGACTGATTGTGGATTTTGACCAGGATAAACTCTGTGAGTAGGGGTTCCATCATTGATCACTACAACATTCATGTCGTCAAATAAGTCGAGTAGGGATGATGAGAATGCATCTGAATGATATGAACCCCAGGAAATATTGTGGCAATTGAAGTCACCCAATATAAGGAGAGGAGGTGGGACAGCAGAGAGGATAGTTGTTAGTTCGTTTATAAGGCCCTGGTCAGGGTGAGGAATGTAGATGGAGATGAAATGAATGCCCATAACCTTAGCAGCTACGGCATTAATTGCATCTGAGTGTGGCGGGAGGGTTATTTGGGAGAAGGGAAAGGAATGTTTTATCAACAAAGCGCATCCTGCTCGTCCGTCATTACGATCATCTCGGAGGCATGAGAAGCCCGGAATCCTAAAGAGGGCGCCGGGCCTCAACCATGTCTCCGAGATAGCCGCAACGGACACAGAATGTTTGTTGATTAATTGTATTATTTCGTTTTTTTTAGGAATAATACTTCGGCTATTCCATTGGAGAAAAGAAGCCAAAGAAGCCATTGGCGCTGAGACTTTCAACTAAGTGTATAAGGGTAGACGCAACGTTGTTCGGTAAGGAGTCAGACATTTTGGCAATGATATTTACTACTACTTTCATAAGTAGTTCTAGGAGGTTCTCATTAGGGGTAATTTTGTTTAGTAATTCGAATAGTGCGTGGCCGTTGGGCGTCTGGGAGCGTGGGGTTTGGGTGATGTTGTTATGGGCTTGTCTGTCGTATCCCGGGGAGAGTGGAGCTCTAGCTCGGGGAGCTTGGAAAGTGGTTTTTCGGTATGATGTATTGGGGGAGGATGGGTTGGAGGGGGGGTGATATGGAGACTGAGAGGCTCTAGAGAAATCTGGAGTGGGCTCAAACATTTCCTGGGCTACTACATCAGCATATGGTCTGCGGGCTGTTGTGAAGCGGGATGCAGCTTCTGCGTAGGAGACATTCTGCTCCGACATTGCCATTTTTATAGATTTTTGTCGCGCATATTCATTGCATTTTTTGTCGGTAGCAAAATGTCTGCCTGAGCAGAATATGCATGTTACATGCTCTGGGGCAACATTGCAGTCATCGCCGGGGTGTTTGGCTGCACATTTATAGCACCTTGCATCTGACCTGCACTGGGATTGGATATGGCCAAACCTAAGACACTTTCTGCACTGTATTATTGGAAGTTGGTATATTTCTACTGACAGTGAAGTGTAGTAGGCGAATATTTTTGATGGTAGCACCTGTCCTTCAAAGGTGACCGCCACGGATTGGGTTGGAACCCAAGCCGGGGAGCCATCCTCTTGACGTACTTTACGTTGGAGACGTCGAGCCTTTAGGATCTTACCTCTACCCTCTTTTAGATCTGTCCCGTTTACTAATTCTTCCATAGACCAATCAGTTGGCACTCCTCGGACCAGCCCCATCCGTGAGACATGGTACGAGGGAATGTCAGCTGAGAATTTATTTTTATCTAACATCGGGTGTTTTAGGAAAGTGTTGGCATCTACCGCAGTACTGAATGTAACCGATACCCTATTTCGTCCTACAGATTTAATACCGTCCTTCATCACATTCTTTACGTTTGCCTGACAAAGTAGCAGGCCTACGTTAATTGGTTTTAGTGAGGCGTTGGAAGGGGTAGAGTTATCAGCTCTTGATACGTGAACTATGAATGGGCCATCATCATCATTGTTGTATACACGGGACTTAGCTTCCGTTATCGGGTGTTTATACAAGTGCGGGTTACTTTCGATTTCCATTGTGTTATCACTATTAGTGGGAAGGTCAACTTTTACACTGTCGGATTGTGGGTTGTACTCGACAGAGGTAACACCAATACATTTTCCATCATTTGTGCTGGGATTGGCTGTATTAGCATTGCCTGACTGGTTGTCATTAGTGTCTAGAATGATTTTTTTGGGGAAAGGTCCTAACTTGGACGGTGTCAGAATCAGATTTCTTTTGCGAGGTACATTATTAGTATTCTGACTATTCTGATCTATGTTTCTAACACCGTCCTCGTCAGGAGGTTTCTCCTTCTCATTTCCGTCCATTCCTGCCCTAAGAAACTATTGTTAATATATTAAACTTTCACCAAATAAGGATTTGTATTATTTCGGGAAGTAACCTCAAACTACAACTCACTCAACGCGCTACTCCTCCGAAAAAAAAAACAGACATATTTTTATAGAATCCAGAATTTTGACATTGACATGTATTTATATTTTAGAGATTTGTTTATTTGTTAAGAAACATGAAAATGTGTTCACGAAAAAATGTGAAACCAAGAAAAATATACGACCGCAATACAGATACGACCTGCGCACGTTCACTCCTTCTAGTTTCATAATGAAAAAGAGTGTCTATATTTCTGGAGTTAATGTATATAATAACTTGCCCGATAATATTAAGTCGCTAGAGGGAATACAATTTAAGCGAACATTAAAAAACTGGCTTATATCTAAAGCGTTTTACAGTTTAAGTGAATATTATTTATGATTATTTTGTATAAATTTAAATGAAATTGACATTTTGTTATTCACATCTAATTAATTCGACTTTTGACATTTCTACATGTATGCATGAATATCTTGCTATGTTTCTATTTTTTTATAACAGTTTAATATTCCTATGCATTAATATTATTGTTAGACTCAAAACCAACCCATTATATGTACGCTCGAAATGGGCAAACTGTTGACACCTACCATTTTGTATAAAATGACATGTTACAACCTTGTACACAGTTTTCGCAATAAAATTATCTTTATCTTTATCTTTAGATGATCAAAGGCGGTAGCGAAATAGAAGGAATGAAAACTGTATGAAAATCATGAGACATATGTTTTCTCCAATCAAAATCGAATGAGCTCGTGATTCTGAGTCGAATAAGCCTAAACTTGACCAAACTAAATAACAAGGTGATTTCAACAACGGTTTGTGAAAACGCCCAACTTGTAAAAGCGGAAGCCCTTGTCTAATTAGTAGTGTTGAAAAGAGACTTCCACTTATATTACAAGTTACAAGGTGTTGAGAAATAGACCCCCAGTGTCTCGGACAGGGTATCCTAACTTGAGAAATATTATAGGGTCCATTGCAAAAAAAAAAAATTAATGTCCTTTAATTAAAATACCGACCGACTGGCCGCCGCCCGGTCTGGCGACCCAGGTACCGCTGGGAGGACACAGTGGAGGCAGATCTGCGACATCTTCAAGTCAATAACTGGCAAGAAGTTGCGCAGGATCGAGACGGATGGCGTGCTCTCGTTTCGGAGGCCAAGACCCTCTTTGGGTCGCTGAGCCAAATTAGTTAGTTAGTTACCCCCTTATTCATAAACGTCTGCTAACTTAACAAGCTGCTAATAATTGTTTGTCCCTTTTGGTCATAACAATGTGTCTATAACAGCAAAAGGGACAAACAATATTTAGCGGCTTGTTAATTTATTAGACGTTTATGAATAAGGGGGTTAGTCTTTAATAAAAATAAAATGTAACCTTTAAATTGGCACAATGCACATATTTTTCGACTAACTTTTTGATTTTTTTAAAGATAGAATTTTCTGCTCTACTACGTCCAAAACTTCGGAGGGCCATCTGTACTAAAAAACGTCGTACGAGACACGTGCAAAAAGGAAGTTCGTAACTCGTGTCGAACATCGCCACTCGTTTCGGATTTCTCGTTTTTCACACTTGTGTCGTAACGTACTATTTTAAATTTGCCTTTTACTACTGCCGAAAGTTGTCGGACAGAGTATACCACATAGTTTGTATCACTAACTTTCGTAACACAATTGACGCGATCCTGATTTTTGTTATAATGAAGGCCTCAACTATGTACAGTCACGTCTAATAATATGTATACATTTTGGAACGTATATCAAAGGCATAAGGATCAAAATCGTATACAGATTATTAGAGTCGACCGTACAATTTTTTTGCAATTGACCCTGTAACCTTGACCTTTTCGACGCCACGTCAAATACAAAAACTGTCACTCAGACGTCACGTCACCAAATTGTCAAAACTGAATTTGAATTTCCTCGTCCTGCCCGATTTATACTCTGTTTGGTTTGGTCTTTAAAAAAAGGTAAACAAATCTTGCAATATCTTTTTATTGAAAAGTACGAGTAGAAAATAAGTTTTAGCAAATCGTCGGCTGACAACCAAAACTCACTATAAAAACTGTCACTACTCTAGCAACCTCTTATGTCAGTATTGAATCAGAACTGAGATACGATCTCTATTTCAAGTAGGTATTTGTTACTTAGTCAGTTTTGGCTGTCAACCGACGAAATATACATAATATAACAAGGGAATAAAGTGATTTACATTGTTTTTGATTCATTAAGTACCTAGTTTGGATTTTTATATGCATTTTTCAATAAAAAGATACTGCAAGATTGATTACCTTTTTTTAAACACCAAACCAAACAGAGTATAGTTTGAGCTATTGAAAGTTAAACCGAATGTATTTGAAAATATAGTCGATTTTCTTTTGTTCTACATATTACATAAAAGAAAGGAATTTTGAGTGTAACTTCAACTTTTCATTTATTGTTTGACAAGAATCGAATATGTCCTTTAGAAATCACATTGGGCAGGACGAGGTTACGCACGTGCATGCAGGACTGTAGGTCTATATTGTATAGTCTGTGTACCGTGACTTATATATCGGTCTTTGGCGTTGAACCTGTGGTGCCGATATAACAGTATGTAAACTTTAATTTCGCTTTAGATGCGATTGATTTGAGTAACATTTCAGTTTTTTACTCTTTGCATATTCCTAATTTATTCTTAATCGAAAATAACATTGCCTGTTAGTACTTATTGAGATTTCATATTACATACAATACAAGTTCTACCCTTGTACAGTCAGCAGCAAATATTTTGTACAGTCACTGCTAACAAAGCAAGATCATAGAATTGTCTTACCCCCTTATCCATAACCATGTGAATACCGGGATTACACGCCTTAGTAGAGGCACCAATGCCCGACACTGTCCCAATATTCGACATTTGAAATCATAATGCAATAAAGTTGACAACACCGTGTTGAAAATTGGGTTTCAACATGGCGGTTAAAGGGATTTTCAGGAGAAATTATGATTATTTGCTGCTAATTGTTCTGGCCGAGAACACCGCTTTAATTCACAAAGGAAATTACATTCGAGAGGGTCAGGGTGGTGCCCATATCACAAGTAGAAAAAACAATGATTATTCTTAATATGAGTACAATGTAGTTTTCATCACACTTGTATTCTAAGCAAATATTGTTTGCACGCGTCGCGGTAGTTATACAAAGTCGAAATTCCTTTCGTACCTTATTTTGGCCCTTGCGGATACACTGCGAACTGCGACCCATTGCGATCTTTCGTATAAAATTCCTACGTAAGTTATTTAATATTATTTTCTCTTTTTTGCTCCTAAATGTGATGAAAAACATTGTATGCATCACGGTCAGTACGCGTATTACAAACTCGAGTAATTAAAACTTCGTCTACGGCGTCGGGTTTCTATCAGACTCTCCTCAGTAATACCGTACTTACCTCGGCAAAAGAGCCATTGTGGATTCCACTAAACTTATTAATATGGGCACAAGCCAATTGCCTACGGTTATGTTACGTTATGTTACATTGCACGACCGGCGATCGCCGCTTACTCTAACTACGTATTGGAATAAATATGAAGACCGGGGAAGAAAACACGCGATTACGCCCAGATCTGAAACAAAATGAAACGGTTATTCCCAAGCTGTTAAGTATTGTTTGTCCCCATCGGTCATATTAAAATTTAACATAATATACCTGGGATAACTCGGGGCATTTATACGACAGTGATGTAGCAAAATATTTTATCGACTACAAATATATCGATGTTACTGTGAATAACAACATCAAAATGTTATTCGGCATAAATAAATATTAGGTACTTACTCTTCAATTCAAATAAAAAATAACTTTAAACGGGTAGTTACGCTTTTATTTTAAAATAGTTTTCAAAATATACAATTAATATTAAAATATCAATATTTAAATTGTCATTTTGATTAAAATGATAGACAGATTTATATAAGAAAATGAGTTTAAATTTGGAACAGCTGTCAAAACTCAAGTGCGTCACTATTCTAACATCCACAATACACGGTGGAATTTAATCCGTGAACAGGAACCCATTTTTCTAATTCAGTAATCGATGGCGGTCACGTTTCTGTAGTACTTAAGTGGAACCAAGTTTTTTATTAGCATAAATTTTTTTTATGTTCAAATTAAAATTTGTTGAAATTAAAGTTTAATACCTCTTTTCAAACTATCAGCCATAGAAACTTAAAACATAAATGAGCAATAACACTTCAATTTTTGCGATAGACTCTATTCTTATGTAAAATAAGAGCGATGCATGGCTGATAGTTTGAAAAGAGGTATTAAACTTTCAGACTAAACCATTAGTAGGGTGACAATAAATTTTAATTAAAGTTTAATTTCAACATAAAAATTTTTTATGCTAAAAAAAAAACTTGGTTCCACTTAAGTACTACATAAACGTGACCGCCATCGATTACTGAATTAGAAAAATGGGTTCCTGTTCACCGATTAAATTCCACCGTGTATATCATGTATATAAAAAATGTCAAATCAGTAGGTCATCATCATCATCATCATATCAGCCGAAAGACGTCCACTGCTGAACATAGGCCTCCCCCAAAGATTGCCACAATGACCGGTCCTGCGCCACCCGCATCCAGCGGACTCCTGCGACCTTCACCAGGTCATCGGTCCACCTTGTGGGAGGCCTACCCACGCTACGCCTTCCGGTACGTGGCCGCCACTCAAGAACCTTCCCGCCCCAACGGCCATCGGTTCTACGCGCAATGTGCCCCGCCCACTGCCACTTCAGTTTAGCGATTCGGAGAGCTATTTCGGTTACTTTGGTTCTGCTGCGGATGGTCTCATTTTTAATCCGATCACGCAGAGAGACTCCTAGCATAGCCCTCTCCATTGCCCTTTGGGTGACTTTGAGCCTTCTTATGAGACCCATTGTAAGCGGCCACGTTTCAGTACCGTATGTCATCACTGGCAACACACACTGATTAAAGACTTTCGTCTTCAAACACTGCGGAATATTGGACGAAAATATGTGTCGTAGCTTCCCGAACGCTGCCCAACCGAGTCGGATTCGACGATTGACCTCTTTCTCGAAATTGGACCTACCTAACTGAATAGTTTGCCCTAGGTATATGTATTCGTCTACAACTTCGAGTGTAAAGTCTCCGATTATTACGGGAGTTGGTGCTACATGGGAATTCGACATGATTTTCGTCTTATCCATGTTCATCCTAAGACCAACTCGCTCGGAGGCTTTACTGAGGTCAACGAGCATAGTACTTAAGTCCTCCAAGGTCTCAGCCAAGACTACTATATCGTCAGCGAATCGAAGGTGAGTGAGGTACTCGCCGTATGTTGATACCCAGCCTTCTTCAGTAGGTATTCTCAATATAAACCGCACGGCATTCGATCTCAAGTAATATCAAAATAGGGACTTCATTTGACTGTTTATGATAAAAAGGGAGGATTTAACAGCCGCCATTTTCTTTGTTGATATTTTGCTGTTATGAACATATACTTGTGAAAACTTGCATGTAAAGTACGTTTTAGTTGGAAATGTGATCAGAACTCACTCGGCGTACGTGTCACGCGATGCTCGTGGCCACACAACACGCGAGCCTGGACACAACCATCACTCACCCTGAGCGTGTCCCACGAGGCGGTGGCGACACGCGGTGCTCGTGGCCACACATATCATAAATCATAAATCATAAATCTTTATTTGCAATAGATATAGTACATAAGAGATCTTAGGCTAGTATTTACAGAACTATATATCTAAACTTAAACAAGTCATGCAAAAATAATGTCACCCTACCTACTGATTTGAATAACAAGTTTCAGAACCAGTCATTGCCAAGTATTCAGTGGTGCTATAGAAACATTTTTCAGCGAGCCAATTGAACAATTTATGTCTAAACGTTTTGATAGGCAGTTCTTTAAAATGTTCTGATAAATGATTGTATATTTTAACACACATGGCATAACAATTTCTGCCTTTCATTGCTGTGTGCATTTTTTGGAGCACTAGTCTGTTCGGATAACGAGTATTGATACTAGTTACATCACTTTTCTTTTTGAATATGTCATTGTATTGCTTAACAAAGGTGCATACTTCATAGATGATAGATCGATGAATGTGAACAGAGTTTCCCCATAATAACAATCCATACCGCAAGTTTGACGCTACAAAGCCATGATATGCTCTTATGGCGGATTTTTTATCCGCTACTCTTGTTAGACGCCACAGGACGTACGCAAATCTATTAATCTTAGAACATACCTTATCTACGTGTAATTTCCAATTACAATGATCATCAAGAACTAGGCCAAGAAATGTAGTGCTTTCGCATTCTTCTAAAATATGATCATTGTATGCTACGGTAAGTTTAACCTTTTTTCCCCTTTGGTTGATAAATTGCACAAATTTAGTTTTCTCTACATTTACTTATAAGTTGTTGACTTTTAACCATTCTATTATGTCAGCAATAGTATCATTAATTACAATATTAAAAATTAGATCAGTATTATCAGGAATAACTATCGAAATATCGTCTGCAAATAACGTGCAATCATAATTAGTAATCGATGGCAAGTCATTAACATAAAGCAGGAAGAGGAGGATCCTAGGATGGTCCCTTGCGGTACTCCCACCTTATTAAGTCTTGTTTCTGACCGAAAACTGTCTTCGATTTTTTGATCATTCACACTAGCAATTTCGACCATTTGATAACGATCTTTGAGATAACTTTCTATCCAGTCATGTACAAGGCCTCTCACGCCATATTCATTACATTTTTTTAGCAATAGGTCGTGTGAAACGTGGTCAAAAGCCCTGCTCATGTCGAAAAATATTGCTACTGTTTTCTTTCCTTCGTCTACATTATTAATTATGTTATTAATAACATTGAACGCAGCTAAAGTGGTGGATTTCCCCTTTTGGAAGCCATGCTGCTGGATACTCAATATCTTATATTTATTGATAAAACCGATCAACCTCGTATGCATAGCTTTTTCTAGAACTTTAGCTAAAATTGGTATTAATGTAATGGGTCTGTAATTTTCTGCTTTCAACTTATCTCCTTTTTTAAATATAGGTTTGACAATCGATAACTTTAGCTTGTCTGGGAAAGTGCCTTGTTGAAATGACAGATTGATTAAATAAGACATCACAGGAGCTATTAATTCACGAGTTAATTTAAGTATATCAGTTGGAATATCGTCATAACCAACAGAATGAGTATTATTAAGATTTCGAATCTTAATAATACTCATTCTGTTGGTTACCACACCACTGCTGGACACAACCATCACTCACCCGGAGCGTGGCCCACGAGGCGGTGGCGACACGCGGTGTGGCCACACACCACTGCTGGACACAACCATCACTCACCCGGAGCGTGGCCACGAGGCGGTGGCGACACGCGGTGTGGCCACACACCACTGCTGGACACAACCATCACTCACCCGGAGCGTGGCCCACGAGGCGGTGGCGACACGCGGTGTGGCCACACACCACTGCTGGACACAACCATCACTCACCCTGAGCGTGTCCCACGAGGCGGTGGCGACACGCGGTGTGGCCACACACCACTGCTGGACACAACCATCACTCACCCGGAGCGTGGCCCACGAGGCGGTGGCGACACGCGGTGTGGCCACACACCACTGCTGGACACAACCATCACTCACCCGGAGCGTGGCCCACGAGGCGGTGGCGACACGCGGTGTGGCCACACACCACTGCTGGACACAACCATCACTCACCCTGAGCGTGTCCCACGAGGCGGTGGCGACACGCGGTGTGGCCACACACCACTGCTGGACACAACCATCACTCACCCGGAGCGTGGCCACGAGGCGGTGGCGACACGCGGTGTGGCCACACACCACTGCTGGACACAACCATCACTCACCCGGAGCGTGGCCCACGAGGCGGTGGCGACACGCGGTGTGGCCACACACCACTGCTGGACACAACCCTCACTCACCCTGAGCGTGTCCCACGAGGCGGTGGCGACACGCGGTGTGGCCACACACCACTGCTGGACACAACCATCACTCACCCGGAGCGTGGCCCACGAGGCGGTGGCGACACGCGGTGTGGCCACACACCACTGCTGGACACAACCGTCACTCACCCGGAGCGTGGCCCACGAGGCGGTGGCGACACGTGCTCGTGGCCATACAACACGCGAGCCTGCTATGCTATTCTCTTATTGACACATTCGAAAACGTTCGTCAACGAGCTCAACGTCGAGACAGCCTTGTCTAAAATCCTAGCTGTTTGATTTGACATTAGGAATCGAGGCTGTGAGCGAGGTTGTGGGCGAGTTCGTCGTTAGAGAATACGAAGTTCGTACATTAAACGTCAAACTCTCGACGCTGTAGTTCCAGCTCAAGCCGCATTCGTCGCCGAGCGCTAGTGTCGTTTAAAGTACATTAGTGAATACCATTTTTAGGCTCGACGCTGCCGCAGCGCTGACACAGCGCTAGTGCTGCCAACCGTCCCGCTATATGCGGGACGTCCCGTTTTTGAGGCCCAAAAGTATGAGTCCCGCAAAGGATTCGCGCGGGACGCCGATTGTCCCGCGCGAATACCCTATATCCTATGCTAATTTGTAATAAATGTTTCTAAAGTTGACTTACTTAATGTTTTTTCATCAATTAACACACTTTTTCATGCGTGGAGTCCCGCATTTTATAGTCAAGTCCCGCAATTCTTTCACGAATGTACCGCATATCTATGAACTTTGGTTGGCAACCCAACACAGCGCTGACAGCAAGGCGGTTTCCTTAGTGAACACTGCTGGACATAACCATCAGACTTACCCTGAGCGTGTCCCACGAGGCGGTGGCGACACGCGGTGCTTGTGGCCACACAACGTACATTAAACGTCAAACTCTTGACGCAATGTAGTTCCAGCTCACGCATTCGTCGCCGAGCACTAGTGTCGTTTAAAGTACATTAGTGAATACCATTTTTAGGCTCGACGCTGCCGCAGCGCTGACACAGCGCTAGGGCTGCCAACCGTCCCGCTATTTGCGGGTCCCGTTTTTGAGGCCCAAAAGTATGGGTCCCGCAAAGGATTCGCGCGGGACGCCGATTGATGATGCTAATTTGTAATAAATGTTTCTAAAGTTGACTTACTTAATGTTTTTTTATCAATTAACACACTTTTTCATGCGTGGAGTCCCGCATTTTATAGTCAAGTCCCGCAATGGGCATGATGACTGGCAAGTCAAATCAGCATCTTTTTTCGAACTGTCAAAACGATCCCCACTATGGAATAGTATGGAATTTTATATGAAATACTCAAAAGTGACGTCACGTTTGAGTACTACCGAATGACCTACTCTTTTAAGTTCTTTTCAATTTATTAAATAGAAGTTCTGTACAAAAATTACTGCAATCTACATCTTAGTAATAATTTCTTTGTGTATTATGTCGTGCATAATGTTAAATAATTTATTTTAACTACAGTCATCATCCCTATTCTTTCACGAATGTACCGCATATCTATGAACTTTGGTTGGCAACCCTACACAGCGCTGACAGCAAGGCGGTTTCCTTAGTGAATAACACTGCTGGAACCATCACTTACCCTGAGTGTAGCGTCCCACGAGGCGGTGGCGAGCGCGGCGCCGTCGGGCGCGAGCTGCACGCGCGACACGCGGTGCTCGTGGCCACACAACACGCAAACCTAAAACATAGTAAGTTGAATTAAAATTTCGGTTTCATTGCCGGACACCAGACCGACAACATCGCACAGTAGATCGAAATGAATAAAAAATGGACATTCGCATTTTTTCCTATAAATCCTATTTTAAAAAATGCTCTTCGGTTGGAAATGCTATGAGGAATAAAAAATGTTATATAAAAATTTTCTAAATGAGGCTTATTTTAAGCAGAAAAAAATAAAATGGTTTTTTTTTGTATGAAACTGAAAATTAGGTATCTTATTGTAAGAAAACCGTAACCGATCCAGCTTTCAAACCTTTATAATATCATTGTCCTACCTTAGAACAGTAGAAAATAGTTAAAACCTTATCTCAGTAGGTGCCCGTTTTTGTTTTATAGTCCAATCAAAAGTCAGTAAATACAAAACATTTCTTAGTTAACAATTTTTTTATTTTCGTTAAAAAGACGGTATATTCATGACAATTTAGTATAAAAATAAAATATTTGTGACATTTTATTAAGAATAAATGCAATTTTTTATTAGAAAATTGCATTGAAATATAATCATTTATTGCAGTGATTTTATTGATAGTAAACATATAGCTAAAATATACTTGAAATCAACAATATCTACATAAGTAAATAAAAATGCCTTTTAATTTTTTTTTATTTACCTCCTTATTCTATACTTTTTTTGAAATAGAAAACATAAGCACTGATGGCAGTGATGATGCTGAAAATATAGAAACGTTTGAAAGTGTAGAAGAAGGTGGTGAATAAAATAGATCTAAGATACAATGTATTTTTTTTACAACTTACATTGTAATTTTAGAATTATAACTAACGTGAGACTAAAACATAATTATTTGAATATTTATCAAACGGGTTAATCACGTAATTTAAAGTCTATAATTACTCGACATGTTTCGATTCATTTAGAGGATCCTCATCATAGAGAACCCGCGACCACGTGCAGCGACATAGTGCACGTCGGGCTTTGGTCGCGGGTACTCCATGATGAGGATCCGAAACATGTCGAACAATTATCGACTTTAAATTACGTGAGTAACCCGTTTGATAAATATTTAATTACATTGTAATTGTTGATTTCAAGTATATTTAATTTTTTTGTTACTACCATTAGTTAGTAAAAACATCGCAATAAATGTTTGATTTCAATGTCTTAATTTTTAACCATTTTCTTGGGAAAACTTGTATTTATCTGTATGAAAATGTCACAAATATTTTATTTTTGTACTAAATTGTCATAAATATACCGTATTTTGAATGAAAATAAAAAAATAGTTAACTAAGAAAATGTGGTATTTACTGACTTTTGATTGGACTATAAAACAATAACGGGCACCTACTGAGATAAGGTTTTAACTATTTTCTACTGTTCTAAGGTAGGACAATGATATTATAAAGGTTTGAAAGCTGGATCGGTAACGGTTTTCTTACAATAAGATACCTATTTTTCAGTTTCATACAAATGAAACACATTTTATTTTTTTCTGCTTAAAATAAGCCTCATTTTGAAAAATGTTATATAACATTTTTTATTCCTCACATCATTTCCAACCGAAGAGCATTTATTAAAATAGGATTTCTAGAAAAAAATGCGAATGTCCATTTTTTATTCATTTCGATCCACTGTGCATCGTCAACTCCTGATGATGCCTCGTAGGGAGGCGAAACATATGTCGTGTAGGTATAGTTTTATTAGTGGTGGTTTGTTATAGTTATTTGCGTATTTATTTTTGCGGCGGGAAAGCGGGAAAAATAATTGCATGCAAAAAATACACAAGTAATTATAGCCGGTTACACTAATTATCTACACGTTGTGTATCGCGGAAGAGCAAAGTAATATTATTCATCCTTTAAAATTTCACGCAATTTTTATTTTACAAGCTTTACGTAATTTACGTGAAACTCAAACATGACCAAAAAACATGACATACTCTATGATGAGGATCCTCTAAATAGATCGAAACATGTCGAGCAATTAAGTGAGTAAACCGGCCATGACTATATAGGTAAAGACATTCGGGACTATATCGTGGGGTAACATAACATAGCGGTCGCTGTACCCAGCGAACTAACGGCCGGAGAGGGGTCCACGGAGTTGATGGACATGGCTGTAGAGACATTGGGGACTGGGTGTGGACATACCCGCTGCGCTCGCAAGGCGTCCCACGCGCTGGCAGTGTGGTCGCTGTACCCAGCGAACAAGCGACCGGAGAGGGTTCCACGGAGTTGATGGACATGGCTATAGGGACATTGGGGACTGGGTGTGGGCATACCCGCTGCGCTCGCAAGGCGTCCCACGCGCTGGCAGTGTGGTCGCTGTACCCAGCGAACAAGCGACCGGAGAGGGTTCCACGGAGTTGATGGACATGGCTATAGGGACATTGGGGACTGGGTGTGGGCATACCCGCTGCGCTCGCAAGGCGTCCCACGCGCTGGCAGTGTGGTCGCTGTACCCAGCGAACAAGCGGCCGGACAGGGACCGGTCCACGATGATGGACATGGTTGTAGGGACATTGGGGACTGGGTGTGGGCATACCCGCTGCGCTCTTGTTAATTGATGATACTTTTTAATTACACTTTTATTAGTCAATGACAAAGATAAAATCTCTCTAAAAGACATCCACGGAGTTGATGATGGACATGGTTGTAGGGACATTAGGGACTGGGTGTGGACATACCCGCTGCGCTCGCAAGGCGTCCCACGCGCTGGCAGTGTGGTCGCTGTACCCAGCGAACAGCAGACGGCCGGAGAGGGACCGGTCCACGATGATGGACAGGGCTGTAGGGACATTGGGGACTGGGTGTGGACATACCCGCTGCGCTCGCAAGGCGTCCCACGCGCTGGCAGTGTGGTCGCTGTACCCAGCGAACAGCAGACGGCCGGAGAGGGACCGGTCCACGATGATGGACAGGGCTGTAGGGACATTGGGGACTGGGTGTGGACATACCCGCTGCGCTCGCAAGGCGTCCCACGCGCTGGCAGTGTGGTCGCTGTACCCAGCGAACAGCAGACGGCCGGAGAGCGACCAGTCCACGGAATTGACGCCGAAAATGATGGAGTCCTTGCCGTAGCGCGCCACTTCGCGGTCGGCTCGAAGGTCGAATAAGCGGCATGCTGCGTCATCCGCACCTGACATGATAAAAAACAGATTTATTAAATTCAAGTAAAATAATAATTAAAGTTACTAATCTAATCACGAGCTGATTCGTGAATTACATTCGGAATCACGAGCTGATTCGTGAATTTTGCTCAGAATCACGAGCTGATTCGTGAATTACACTCAGAATCACGAGTTGATTAGTGAATTTTACTCAGAATCACGAGCTGATTCGTGATTTTTACTCAGAATCACGAGCTGATTCGTGAATTACACTCAGAATCACGAGCTGATTCGTGAATTACATTCAGAATCACGAGCGGATTCGTGAATTTATTTTACTCAGAATCACGAGCAGATTCGTGACTTACATTCAGAATCACGAGCTGATTCGTGAATTTTACTCAGAATCACGAGCTGATTCGTGAATTTCACTCAGAATCACGAGCTTATTTGATCCTACTAGAAGATAAATGGTACCAAAATTTCCATTTTTTATTCGATGCTTTCGTTCAGGCGTACGGGTAGTTCCGGAACAAAAAAAAATACCGCGTAGTCGTTCCGTGCCACAGCCATGCATAGTTTCTTATTTTTCTAGTTATTAAACGCTAGTAAAAGCGGAAATAAAACTATTAAAAGCAATCCTTCACCGCCCTTTTCTACACGTGCTCTCTCAAAGACCGTCGCTCAAGAAGTGCCAGGAAAAATATCTAATGCTGCGACCATATAGGGTTACCTAGTTTGGGCACTCGAACCTCTAAGCAAACGAACATCCGACAAACAATTCCATGTTACAAGTAGCGTAAGGACATTGTACTGATTTATTTATTATTCTTAAAATAAACATTATTATTATTATCATGTAACACTTTGGACCGTGTGTCTAGACATCTTAATGGATATAATTTATACTGAGCATTTCATCAAGTTTTCGTTGGTTTAGCAGGGATGAATTTAACGTGTAGTATGCCCTAGACTCGGGCAATATCATGGGAAAATAGAATAGAGGTGGAGACTTGTCTTGTGATAGCTTTTTGTAAGTAAGAATTTACCTTGTGTGTGATAGTGGTGTCCTCATGCATTCCATTGTTTAATACCGTTCTGCCTGTGTTGCACTGCCAGTTTAGGTTAATCACAACACTACGCACATTCAGACTATATGTCTTCTTAATAATTAACTTGAAAGGACATTATAAATGCGATTTGTTTCCGTTGTTTACGTTCTTTTGCTAGGTTATGTTCCTGATACATTGATTTGGCATTTGACGTTTGACAGGTGTGCTTGTCTATGGTCCAAAATCCGTTCCACACGCCCGGTTTTAGAAAACATGTTAGATTTTTATTGTCAAGACGTATTATTTACAATTTACCTTTAAAATGGTTTATCTCAATTTCTAAGAACATATTTCTATAAAATTTTAATTGTTGGTAAGGATCGATTTGTGTCCAAGTCATTCGCACGAGCCCAAAAGGTGGCGCTGCGATCGCCGACGCGGTTCTCTCTGGTTCGGCCCAAAATGTCGTCTCGTCATTGGGAATCCGGCATACGATATGTGAGCATCTAAAATTTAACCATTGGATCCCAATCACGTGGAAATGGTAAGTATTTTGTTAGTACAAGTACAGGGAGGCATAATCATCCCTCTAAAATCTCTTTCATAAGTTGATCAATGTAATTTTTGTTTCAGCCGCGCCCGGTATTTCTCTCAACTTAGCAACATGAATATATAGTCCTGTTCGTTCTAGTATAATAAGGATTTGTTAACACCAATTCAACATTTGGTAAGTAGTAAAATGAGGTGTTCCTCACTATAATGCCTAGGATGGCTTTCGATATTGTGAATTGTTAATTTCATAAGATAAATTTCTTTTTCAGCAAACGCCATTTTGACCTGCACGCACATGGACCGCTAACCTTATTTCAATAAAGAAAAAAACCAGCTTATAAACTGGTAAGTGTTTTATTAAACCCGTGGTTCACGTGTTTAATTACATATAAAAGCTCTTGATAGATAGGTATGAATAATTTCCTAGAATTTAACCAAATATTGTCTCCATTGTTCCAGGTTTTTTATTTTTATTGCTAGTTACATATTTACATCTACTTATTTCATCTTTCTAAATCTTCGGTCCTGTGGATAGTGTCATTTTATTGCGTCGATCTTTTCATCATCCTGGAGTCCTGAGTCTGCACTACGGGTCACCGGCGGTAAACTCGGAGGTCTGGTCCTGTTCACTGCTCCGGCCCACCCATGTCTGGCAGCGGAGAAGTATTCATGAGAGTCTAGTGAAGAGCACCAACCACAAACCACGGTTTCTATTTAAATCCACCGGTACCTAGTAGAGTAGACAGGTATTTATAAATTTCCTATATAAGGTTTGCTGCCAAATTAAACCTCGGATGGTATGTCTCTTATGCCCCGAGCCATTACTGTTTTGTAAACTACTATATAAAGGGATTCCCTCAAGCTAAAACATAAAATAGCATATAAATTCTGGTTCCTAAATTTTCCCCTGTGAATAGCATTTAACTCACGCTACAACATAAGACTTGTTTACTATTGTCAATATTAATTAGTTCACCGAGTGTGTTACAAACTGCTAGACCATATGTGAATACACGTTATAAACCTAGTGTTATCTTTTATTGCTTGAACCTGACATACGATAGACGGAGGTTGGATCAAAGGGCGTCCATTATTTCTTAAATTCTAGATCCAGACTCTGCTCCATTAGGAGGTGGCCGATCCACGATCCTGAGTTAGTCTTTTACTTAATCTAGCCGTGAGCATTCCTACTTTCTTTATAGTTGAATGGCCCCTGACCATTTATGCTTCAATCATATATAACATGGACGTCTAACGCCAGCTCAAAAATGCCCCCAAACACAATTGTTCAATTGTGCCAAGATGGGCAGGACATAGCGCTTTTCTTAAAACCGCGCATATTTCGGCGCAACATCTTTGACATTTTTTTATAAAATTTGGCCAATCAAAACTTTGGTGGACCGATTGGTCCATTGTCCATACGCAACAATTTTTAAATGGCGGTTTAATTTAAGCATTTATAGGTTGATATTGAAATTCATCACCG
The DNA here is from genome assembly GCA_025490895.1 of Thaumatotibia leucotreta. Lineage (NCBI taxonomy): Eukaryota > Metazoa > Arthropoda > Insecta > Lepidoptera > Tortricidae > Thaumatotibia > Thaumatotibia leucotreta. The sequence goes on from JALPQI010017287.1 coordinate 20,130, forward strand.
TGATGCATTGAAGAGAGGGTGACACTTGTCAACTAAAATTCAGGACAGTTTTTGAAAGGCAATTTAGTATGGCGTGTGGTGTCCATGTTTTATTTGTTAGTAGATCTAATGCAAAAAACCGAACGTGTACGCTAAGCTGTCAGATTTCCGAATAGCTTTTTTTTGATTCGAAAACCGCTTTCGGAAATCGTGCGTGTATGGTCAGGGTTACTGGCTTACATTTTGTATAAAAAAAGCATTAAACAGCCCTAATCAGTACCCACCAGAAGCCAGCGCGTCCCCTCCCGGATGGAACCTCACGCTGGTGACGTCAGAGCGGTGGGTGTCGAAGGCTTGCACTGCGGCCCCAGATCACAGTCCCACTCTATAAGCCCACTAGTACCCACCGGAAGCCAGAGCGTCCCCTCCCGGATGGAACCTCACGCTGGTGACGTCAGAGCGGTGTGTGTCGAAGGCTTGCACTGCGGCCCCAGATCACAGTCCCACTCTATAAGCCCACTAGTACCCACTTTTATTGATCCTTCTAGTCTGTTATCGGCATACAAAATGTAGGACAAAATGGTAACAGGATGAAAAAAAAGTCTTGGGACACTTTTTCTCCAATTAGTGTCATACCAAAATTAGATAGTCATACCAAAATGTCCATTATTTTATTATACTCTGTTAAAAGTCTATAAGCCCACTAGTACCCACTTTTATCGATCCTTCTAGTCTGTTATCGGCATACAAAATGTAGGACAAAATGGTAACAGGATGAAAAAAGTCTTGGGACACTTTTTCTCCAATTAGTGTCATATCAAAATTAGATAGTCATACCAAAATGTCCATTATTTTATTATACTTAAGTATAATTACTCTGTTTAAAAAAAAAGTCTAGTAAATTCAGTCATTGTCCTTGGACCCTTCTAATGATATAGCCCTAGTCATAGTCCGTACCCACCGGAAGCCAGAGCGTCCCCTCCCGGATGGAACCTCACGCTGGTGACGTCAGAGCGGTGTGTGTCGAAGACCCTATTTCCCCATTTCAGTGACAGAATAAGTTTAAAAAAACCATTTTATAAAATTTTCATTACCCTTTTGAAGGTTTAAAGCTATCTTACTTGCTTTAAGTTAATGCCACTAGAAGAAAAAAGTTGGACCAAAATGTCCAGTCTTTTATCGATCCTTCTAGTCTGTTATCGGCATACAAAATGTAGGACAAAATGGTAACAATATGAAAAAAGTCTTGGGACACTATTTTCTCCAAAAAGTCTCGATAGGCCCAAGATTAGATAGTCATACCAAAATGTCCATTATTTTATTATACTTAAGTATAATTACTCTGTTTAAAAAAAAATGTCTAGTAAATTTAGTCATTGTCCTTGGACCCTTCTAATGAAATAGCCCTAGTCATAGTCCGTACCCACCGGAAGCCAGAGCGTCCCCTCCCGGATGGAACCTCACGCTGGTGACGTCAGAGCGGTGTGTGTCGAAGGCCTGCACTGCGGCCCCAGATCGCATGTCCCACACTAGCACCGCCCGGTCGGCGCCGCCGGACGCGAATGTGTCCCCCGTGTCGGACGGGGCCAGGTCTAGTGCTAGTACCCACCGGAGGCCAGAGCGTCCCCTCCCGGATGGAACCTCACGCTGGTGACGTCAGAGCGGTGTGTGTCGAAGGCCTGCACTGCGGCCCCAGATCGCATGTCCCACACTAGCACCGCCCGGTCGGCGCCGCCGGACGCGAATGTGTCCCCCGTGTCGGACGGGGCCAGGTCTAGTGCTAGTACCCACCGGAGGCCAGAGCGTCCCCTCCCGGATGGAACCTCACGCTGGTGACGTTAGAGCGGTAGGTGTCGAAGACCGTATTTCCCCATTTCAGTGACAGAATAAGTTAAAAAAAACCGTTTGATAAAATTTTCATTACCCTTTTGAAGGTTTAAAGCTATCTCCCTTACTTGCATTAAGTTAATGCCACACAAAATCACGAGCTGATCCGATTCTACTAGAAGAAAAAGTCAGATCAAATTTTCCAGTCTTTTATCGATCCTTCTAGTCTGTTATCGGCATACAAAATGTAGGACAAAATGGTAACGGGATGAAAAAAAGTCTTGGGACACTTTTTTCTCCAAAAAGTCTCGATAGGCTCAAGATTAGATACTCATACCAAAATGTCCATTATGTCCAAGTTTAAAAAAAAATGTCTAGTAAATTCAGTCATTGTCCTTGGACCCTTCTAATGAAATAGCCCTAGTTAGTACCCACCGGAAGCCAGAGCGTCCCCTCCCGGATGGAACCTCACGCTGGTGACGTCGCAGCGGTGGGTGTCGAAGACCGTATTTC
>JALPQI010017288.1:0-21395 GCA_025490895.1 Thaumatotibia leucotreta
GGGCCGGCCAGTATTTCGCGCAAATAAATAAATAAATATCTTGGGACATCTTACACAAATCGACCTAGTCCCACGGTAAGCTCAATTAAGGCTTGTAATGTGGGTACCAGGCGACGATATATGTATGTACCTAATAGATAGATGCATATAGATATTATAGATACTTACATACATAGACTGCCATGACCAAGGAACAAACATTTGTGATAAATAAATACACAAAGAATGCCCTAGCCGGGATTCGAACCGGGAACCTCCAGCTTCTTAGGAAAAAAAACTTCCAACTCCTCTGGGCGCTCTACCCAAGCTCAATCTGAGGCAATTTTTTATTTGTAATTGTGTAAGGAAACTGTTATGATTATGATGATGGAAACACATAATTTGACTGAGTTGACGACTCGTCAAGCTAAGGAAGCTATTGGAATGGCAATGTGATGGATTGTTCGATCGGTCGGGGTTAGCTGGCTACTCCCGCGTCAAACTTTCCCAAAATAATCCGGGTCTTGAATTACATAGATCTACGATTAATCCTTGAGGGGAACAATAAAATTGGTAGCGACATCGCTGGGCAATAGGATTAATTTATAATTTACCTCACAAGCGGTCGTTATTTAATGTAACCCTTAAATGCATGGTATTAGACGGGGATAAAATCCATGACGATGTTTGGTTTAAGACACTCGCTAGTAAGCGCGCCAAGCGTCATCAGCGCGGCACTGGTTCGCCACAGGCCCATCTGTCAGAGTTGTGGTCGTGTTTGTCGCTCCCGTATTGGCCTACACAGCCATGAGAAACGCTGTCCCCCCTCCCAACACTGCTTGTATGGTCTGATATAATACACTTTCAAGGCCAAATGATGATAAAATGCATGACTTTTTCTTTTCGTTTCAAAAATAAAATGTGCATTCCTAATGGCGTCGCAAACACGAGAAAAATAGAAAAAAAAATCGGTGGATATATTTTGGGTGAAAGTACTACCTAATCAAAATTTCGATACATCATACATTATACAATTTTCGCAAAAACGTGCATGATAAAATATGTAAATATTATTTACTTTTACTTTGAAAATATATTAAGTTCAGGAGTTGTAAAATCGTTATAGTATAAATTTCAAAATTAATATGAAATATTTTTTCTTACTCAGTAAAAAATCGCTAAACGCACGCAACGAAAACAACTTGCGCCATCTTGCTTATAAACACATGTAATTTTTTTTATACAGTTACGCCAACGAATCCGTAATAGGTTGAAATTTCATTATATTTCCTTGTAAAATAACTCTTAAAATAAATAAATAAATCATCATCTTACACAAATCGACCTAGTCCCACGGTAAGCTCAATTAAGGCTTGTGATGTGAGTACCAGGCGACGATATATATAATAGATAGATACATATAGATACTTAAATACATAGACAGCCATGACCAAGGAACAAACATTTGTGATAAATAAATACACAAAGAATACCCTCGCCGGGATTCGAACCCGGAACCTCCAGTTTCATAGGCAGGATCACTACCAACTAGGCTACGGAGGCTGACAAACATAATATAATATACATATCTAGTTTTCAAACACCAACTACATTTTCATTATGTAGGTACGATAGATACATCGTACACCATGCATTTAAGGGTTAAGTGAATCACTTTTTTTATAGTTGTTCTTCTGTCACCAAGGGGACAACATTGCAATGGAATAGTTTGCTAGTTGAAAGTATCCTGCAGGCTCTACTACGATTATTGGCTGACCATCTTAGAGGGGCTACGTAACTAGCAAAAAATTCAAAGTTTTATCAATTTGATTGCTGAGATGCTATGTCTTAAAAAAAATGTTATTAACCGAATTCAAAAAAAGGAAGAGGTTCTCAATTCGACAGAATTTTTTTTTGTTGTATGTATATTACCCGATTTCTCCGAAAATCGTGAAACGATTTTTTTTTGTGATCGAACGTGTATAACCCCGATATGGTCCCGTTGGTACCAAGTTGGAGTCTGATGATGGGATCTTGGAGAAATCGAGGGATCTCTTCAAATTTTATAGGTACATGTATGGCGCTTTTGGTAATTTTCATTCATTTACAAGTGAATTTGCATTCAGAAAGTAGGATTTGAGAATGATGGAAACAAATTTAAATATCTTGGAGTAATCGGCTGAAGTCTGTTTTTTAATTTTTTAATTTGGTGATTATATGTCAATTTTTTCGAATGACATCATAAAATTAGGAAAAAGTAAATTGTTTTAAAGTAGGTTATAATAATGTTGATTTTCAAATTAAAATAAAGTAAACTTTCAGCGTAATATCCTAAACACAACATTTAAGGTACTTTTCCTTCATGTCCCATAATCTTGGGAAATCCGGTATGTCGGACCGCCCCTCTCATGGCATTTGCAGTTTCATTTCTGTTTCAGCAAATATGCCCCTGTTAATACAACGTTGGTCACTGGAATCACAGTTGCTGAGGGTCTTGAAGTGACGCTGAATGGAATAAAATCATTCGCCAATGGAACTAACAGAGCTGGAGATATTACAGTAAGTTTTATGAAATAAAAAATGAAAACGAAACGATACAACATTTTAAAAATATAATCCGACTTAAAAAAAAAACAAAACTAAAGATTAAAATAGTACGATACAAGTGCGGAAAACATGAAATTTCAAAATTCCTTTTTGCACGTATCTCGTACGACGGTTTTTAGTACAGTTGGCCCTCCGAAGTTTTGGACCTGACGTAAAATGAGCCACTACTCGCACTAGCGCCTAAAAAACGCACTATCTGTACTAAAATAGTACATTACGATACAAGTGCGAAAAAATTAAGTTCGAAACGAGTGGAGATACTCCCTTCGGTCGTGCTTTTAATCGACACGAGTTATGAATTTTGTTTTCCACCAGTATCGTACGACGTTTTCCAGTAGGTACATATGGCCCTCCAAAGATTTCGACCTGACGTAAAATGAATAATTTCTCGCACTAGCGCGTAAAAAAAGCGCCATCTGTACTGAAAAAATATTTTAAAAAAGTTGTCTGTTTTTAACGAGACCCAGAGCATTCAGTTACTATATAGTTGTTAGTGGAATTAAAATATATTAAACTCATCACGCCTCCGAGGACATCATTTTGTTGCTGCTCATTCTTTGTGGTTATAAATGTGGGACGACAATGACAAATCCGAGCGGTTGAAACGCTCCTCGGGGTGTCACTCTAGAATGGTACGCTTTATGGTAAAGGTGCGTTTAAACCAAAAGAGCTTTAGCTGTTCTAGCGCCCGTTCTACAAAATCAACAAATCACGTTTTGTGTACCGATCGAATTTCGTAGAGTTAGAAGTTAGAACAGCGAATGCACTTTTAGTTTGAACGCACCTTTAGCTGTAGCCGCACCATGACTTTGCAAGTATTGGTAACGTTAAATTTCTCGATACGTAAAGCGGGCCATATAATGTGTGCTTATAAATGTTCGGACTTTTTAGAGACTTTACATCTCTTGTTATTATTATATTATTATATTTCAATTTATTTAAAATCAATTTTATGTTTTTTTTTTTATGCATGTTAGTTGTAAGATGTACCATGATTGTTTAAAAAAATAAGTCCCGCCAAGTTTCTTACCGGTTCTTCACGGGTCAGCGGTGTAGGGTTAGAACCGGAAGTAGTTTTAATACTAAGACGATTCTAAAGAGTTTGTTGCTATTCCAATTTGAATAAAGAATTATTTGACTTTGACTTTGACATCGCGCTCGCTCCAAGATGTTATTGCGAGCGCGATATAATGATTTTCGTATTGAGTAAAATCTGACGTGTCCTTTACTTTCGAACCAGTGGTTCAGTTGGTTTTTCAACATCTGCGTCGAGTCAGGCATGAGCGGGCTCGAAACTCTGTGTGGTTAGATTCAGACCAAACGAATTTTGTTGACATTTATTTCCTTGCGGATCATTAATTGTCCGTGTTTAATAAATAAGCAATATTGGTAAAACGTTGATGCTTTAACTTTTTAGTTCTTACAATTATGTTCCTTCTCAAAAAATTGTTTTTATTGTAAATTTAATAAAACCGGAATATCATAAACGGGGTAAGAGAAGGATAAACTATTTACTTATAATTTGCATTTTATTTCTCATCTTTGTATTATGGAATGATGTGGGTAAATGCAAACTTATTTATAATATGTTTTTCGTTAATTTTAATTGATTTCACGTCGCGTAACGTATATTTGAACCTATTTCCTTTAGTCTGTAATACGTTGACAGAAAAATCAAAATATAATATTCAAGTATCAACAATTTTAATAGGTGTAACACAAAGTGTTACCATGACAAGATTTTTTGAATTCCCCGCAAAAATGTAAGTACAATCGGTGGTCACACTATGCAAACTGTTTTTCTTCCACTAATTCCATGTCTTACTATCAGAATGCGCTACAGAATATTCCCATAAATGGATGACCACTATTTTTGCTACAGTAATTAAGTATGTTAAAAATAGCACATCTCAATCGTTTCTACCAGCTTGACCGACCTAACTAAATACGCCTTTGTATTTTTACATGGCAACTCTGAGTGCAATGACCCGTGAACAATCTTCTTCGCTGTAACGCGGAGTTAACTGGCGACATCGATTAGTCCCTTGACAAGGAAATCAGTCGAAGTCAATAACCTCTGGCCTGTTACCTCCAACACCGAAGTTCGCAAATTTCGAGGGTTTGTCTCTCTCACTCTAATGACGCCTTCGTTGGAGTGACAGAGAAAAATCCTCGAAATTTACAAATTTCGATTTTCGCGGTAGTAGGTAGGCCTGTTCGTGACAGTTTAACATAGCTTTGTTTATGCATTCCACGAGAATGTCGCTTACGTGACGCTTAGAAAAAATTGTGTGAACGTGTAAGTTAAGTCACACTAGAACTCGGGTTCATTTATCATTTTTAGAAGTACTAAAAGAATCGCGTTACGTAAGCAACATTCTCGTTGTGCCCCTTAAGTTGTTTTATGAATAATAGTCTATTTATACACCTAGGTATTTAAATAGACGTTATAAAACATTTGTAATTTTTTGGGTAGTAATTTATAAAAAAAAAAACAATTGAGTGAAAAACCCACCTGGGTGGCCGCCACAATTTACTTATACGTTTATGACCTAATATAAATCGCAATAGGACGGCTTATGTTTATTTATTTACTATACGTAAAATTTCACAGCACCCTAACATTAGCACAGAGACCTAAGACACTTGGTGAATATCTGAACGTTTCAACCGCCTAATTTTGGTAGCATCATTTTTGCCTAAGTTTCTATTCGTTACAATGTGCTACTTTGTAATTTGAAGGAGGCACGGTACCCAACATTGAGACGTTTAGAAACTAAGGCAAAATAATGTCACCAATATTAGGCGGTTTAAACGCTCAGTTATTCACCCCACTATGAAATTTGGACACAATTTCATAAATAGGTACTACAGGTAAGACTGGACACAATTTCATAAATACTATACTAACATAGCTTAAGAGTAAATAATCATATCACAAAAGAAGGCCGTATATTCATCGACAAAATTTCATGTTTACTGTTTTGTTTTGTTTGTACGGTGTTCTTGTCTCGAATAAACGTTTTTCTTCTTCAATTCTTCCTCTTTCTTCATCGTCTTCTAGAACTTCAAGAGGCCTAGCAAAGAGGCCATTCTGTATTTAATTTTTTTTATGTTGACACAACAAAGTGGCACCACTCCACCTGATCGTAAGTGAAAAGTGGAGCCCAAATCGCGGCGATACCGAACAGGAGATTAGGAGTAACTTGTCAGTTGCCACCGCCTTGCTGGCTTGCTAGATTATGTTTCTTCACGCTTCGTTTAAAGGGTCCCAATTTATACGTATGAGGAAACACATGTGCCGGTGAAGTATTCCACTTTTGAATAGTCCTGCATATGAATGAATTGAAATTTGGTCGTGGTACGTGTGGGAATATTTTCCACGGTGATATGTAAATATTAGTACACGATACGTGATAAGTAATAATTGTAATAAATGTGTACAACTGACAGATAATTATACACACCGTCATTTCATTACACAAACCGTAGCTTAATACAAATTCCACATTTCCGCGAATTTGCGATATTACATTCTGCAGATAAATTAACATTCGCAGATTAAAATTAATTGATTTCATTCACAGATGTAATGGAACATATTGGAATTAATTGGCGAAATGGCATAGCTATTTGGTTACAATGTTACCTATTAATTATTCACTGGCAGTTATATCCAGGGTTTATTTTTCTCAAACTTGCAATAAAATGTTGATATTAGGTACGTCAAATTGGACCCGAAAGTACCATATCGCTGGTTTGATGACTGATTAATTACTCATTTTATTTGTAATGTAATATTGACTTCTGATTTTTATTTAGTTTCAATTTGCTTTTCTCAAAACACTATGCTTGCTTCAAAACTGGAAGCTACACTTAGCAGCCTTTTTATTTCTATACAGCCTCGCCCTGATCGGCCGAAATTATCTACGCAGCCTTAGCAGTGTAGTTTCCCGACGCCTGCAGAAATGTACTAAAGGTGCATGCAGACGAAACGAGCATTCGCTATTCTATCCCTCGCTCTACGAAATCAACGAATCAAGTTTCGTGTAACGATCGAATTTCGTAAAGTAGGGGGGGTTAGAATAGCGAATGTTATTTTGGTCTGAATGCACCTTAAGACTTGTTTTTTTATTTTATTTTCTTTTGTGATTCGAAGTTGTTGTGTAATAAGAATAAGGATAATATTGCCGCAGGGCAGCTTGTGGCGAGCTGTTGGGGAGTAACGACCCCACGGACCCGAGTGCTCCCGAGAGTCGGTCAGGGTCCCCGCCTCCGGCGTGTCTTCGTCGGTCGGAGTGGAACCCCAAGGGGACCCGTAGGACTCTCAGCTCTGGCTTGCCTTAACTGGCCGTCCAGAGAGGAGTCGTCAGAGCTATATGCTCCAGGGGTGGAAGTGTAAATTTGCGTAAGTCGCGAGTTGGTGCAGCGGCTGTCAAGCCACTGCGCAGAAAGCGGTGTACACCTCTCTACACTCCTGAGCCGCCTACACCGGTGTTGCCCCTGGCTGTCTCTTGTGACGGCATTTACGGGGGCCCATCTAGTCGGCGGCGAGTCACCGCCTGCCTCGATAGCAAAGAGATATCATTGTTATGGCAGGTGTCCGGACCTCTTTTCTATAGTTCCATCTCTGATCCATCCATCCTCCATCACCATAGCCCATTAGTCTTTTCCATCCCTTCTCAATAGTCTCTATACGCCTGCTGGGACCGGTTTACGGATATGTATTTGTGCCCGTGAATGGGTTGCAGCAGGTGTACAACACAGCAAATTTCTCCAAAGGGCCTATATACGTGTTGGATCTATATCCCCGCGCAAGCCTATCAAAAAACCGGGATTTGTAAGCCCGTGATCCTAAAGGATAATATTATACGACAGAAAGACGTCAAGTTTTGCTTTCTAGTTCAGTGGCGTTTGCTATAGGACTAAAGGATACACTAACTATTAAAATCAGTACTTTGACTGATACACAGATGTCCATTATTGTTATTGTCACCGCACCAATACTTTTAATTTCTGTTTGGCCTAATAGTTGACTGGTAGAGAATGCCCTATGGCATTACGTCCACCCTTTGTACTTTATTTCATGTGCAATAAAGATTAAATAAATTATTCCGTGCACCAGTATAAAACGTAAAAAAAAAAATAACAAATGTGGTCTTTCCAAAGTATTTTGTTGACTTTTATTTACGTACTGTGAAACACGTTCGTAGATTTATTTTTGTCATTCTTATTACTAATAAATATAAATATTTCAATGAACTCAAGATTTGTCTTAAGTATATAAAACCAATATTTTTTATAAATAATTTTGTAACTATTATAATTTATTTAGTTGCGTCTCACTGCTGGAAAAACCTCCTTGTTGCGTCTCTGTCTAATGCGAAACTGGATCAATTTTTTCTAAAAACGTCGAGATGGTATCGCCGTTTTCAACATAGGATAAATTTCAATATTTGGAATAGAGTCGAGTTGTAATTGAGTTGTGTGTGAAAACCTTTAGTGAGTTTTGACTGTCAGCCGACTATAATATACAGGGTGACCATTTCAAATGGGTTTCAAATCATGGCTTCTCTTTCAAAAAAAAGAAAGAAAAAAAAAGCCATGATTCCTACGAACAGATTTCGCTATCTCTCATAGTTTGGAACTTCTCCTTACAAATTCAAACTGCCGGCGGCGGCACTGAAGTATTGAAAAATAAAACTTCATTGTTAGAAAACAATGCATTTTATTAGTTTTAGATATTATGTTTCTTAGTAGCATTTAATATTTAAGAGCTACACAACCGATATCCAATGGAAAAACATAAAATTTTATTTTTCAAAAAATCAAGGTTCGATTCCCGGATCGAGCACACGCATTTTTGTAAATGTATGAATGCAGTTTTTCTTTTTACTAAAATCGAAGCCATGGTTCCTAAGACAAGATTTCACTATCTGTTATGGTTTCCAAAACCTCGCCACAGACCCATTTGAAATGCTCATCCTGTATAATTATATCCTACTCGTTTCTATGAAGTTAAGGCTCTGTTTAGTTTCTGATTTGTGACAGTGGTAATTAGCAAAAATGAATTTGTCTCTCAGAAAGGTTATTAACGGTCCTTTTGTGGGCATTGTTTTACAGAATTTAATTAACTGCGCAATCATTGTTTCATGCAATTAAAGCTTATTGTATGTAAATGCGATCTTTTATAAGGCCAGCCGTACACCTGTAAGTTCAAATCAAATCAAATCAAATCAAATAATTTATTGCACACATATTACATATTACATTTCACATGTTTATAATATGGACCCTGCAAGGGCACAGCAATCTTATAGGTCTTATAGACATTGTTTGACAATGCAAAAAATAAATTTACAATGTAAATGGCTAATTAAGTCTACAGTTAAGTATCACCAAAAAACTCTTGCAGTGTGTAGAAAGATCTGTCCATTAGATATTTACTAAGTGCTTTCTTAAACGATACTGGGTTTTGTGAATTTTTGATGGATTGTGGGATCTTATTGAAAATTTTAATGCACATCATGTGTGGTCCGGAGTGGAAAATTGCTAGGTTAGATGTAGGTATTGATAAATTGGTGTTTTGGTGTAAATTTAACGTTTTTGTATGGCGGTCTTTGGCTTGCGAGAAAAAAGAGCTATGGGAATTCACAAATGTGCATGCTTCCAAGATATATAAGCTGGTGAGCGTTAATATTCCGAGTTCTTTAAAATAATTACGGCAACTTTCCCTCGGCTTTATATTTGCCAAAATACGGATACATTTTTTTTGTAAAATAAATAGGTTATTGACGTTTGTACTATTGCCCCAAAGTAATATGCCATATCGGAATAGAGAGTGAGCATATGCATAATAGGCGGATATAGATGTTTTTAAATCTGTTGTTTTTTTTTAATTCAAATAAAGCATAAGTGAATCTTGAGAGTTTACTGCTTACTGTCTGTATATGGTCTTTCCAATTTATATTTGTATCTATGATTAATCCTAACAGCGAAAATGAATCAGTTGGTTCAAGTTTAGTATTATTGTACAAGAATTCTATATTTAAAGGTTGTCTTTGGTGGGGTCGGAATTGCATGATTTTAGTTTTGCTGAAGTTGATTTCTAAATTATGTTCGTTTAGCCAGAGATCTAGTTTGGTTATGATTTGTTTAAGGTTAGACTGTAGATTACATTCGCTAGTGCATGGAAAAATTACTGACATATCATCTGCAAATAAAACACAGGGCTTATCAATAACGCTAGGCAAGTCATTAATATACAGAAGGAACAATAAGCAACCTAATACACTACCCTGTGGAATTGATCGATTTACATCTACTATCTTGGATTGAACTTGAGATATGACTCCGGTTTGGTGGTTATGATGTAGTATCTCTACTAGTTGTTGTCGATTTTCAAGGTACGATTCAAACCATTTATGAACATTTCCTCTCACCCCAATACCGTACAATTTCTTTAACAGAACATCATAGGGTACTCTGTCGTAAGCCTTGCTCATGTCTAGTAACAACCCTACTGCATATTGTTTGTTATTTATTATATTTAGTATGTGATCTATATATTTGTAAACAGCTAATGTAGTTGAATGGTTTTTCTTAAATCCGTTTTGACTTTCGTTGAATATGGAATATTTTTCGCAAAACGTGTAGAGTCTGTTTGACATTGAGGTTTCTATTATTTTAGAGAAGGTTGGTAGCAAAGATATTGGACGATAATTATTACAATCTGATTGTTTTCCTTTTTTGTGTATCGGTTTTATTATAGAAAGTTTAAGTGGCTCCGGGACAACACCTTCAGAGAAAGACTGATTTGCTAAGAACGTTAAGGGTTGAGTCAGCTCGTCGGCACATTTTTTTATAAGAATGGGAGGGAGTTCATCGTGTCCGAAGCTACGTTTGTTTTTAAGGTTGCGTATTATATTATTAGTTTCTATTTCAGTGACTGGTTGTAGAAAGAAAGAATTGGGAGTAGGAGCAAGCACAGGCCGGCCGACTACAGCGCTTGTACAGGATAGGTTGTCTGCGCCCACCGATGAAAAGAAGTCATTGAAGTGGTTGGCAACGATACTAGGGTTGTCTGTATTAGAATTGTTAATATTTAATTTTATGTTAAATCTTTTCTTTTTTGGCAGCTTATTAGTATTTTTCTTTATGATATGCCACATAGTTTTAGTTGTATTATTAGAATTTCTCATTTCAGAAATGTTGTCATTCTTTTTTGATATTTTTACAGCTTTTATAAGCAATTTTTCGTAATATTTATAGTGATCGTGTAAAATATAATTATTTGTTTTGGAGATCAGTATTTTTAGGATTCGCTTATGTTTACAGGAAGTTTTTATACCGGCGGTTAGCCAAGTCTTTTTATTGTTTTGTTCCTTAATTTTGACTTGAGTTTTGGGAATGCATTGATCGAGGATTCTTTGTATAGTGGATGTAAAAGATTTGTAGTTTTCATTGATGTTTTGCTTAGTATTGATAATATCGCTCCAGTTTACGGCAGATAGGTAGGATTTGAAAATACCGATATTTTTGTCCGTAAAGTTCCTTTTAGATGTAAGCCAAACTTTTCTTTCGTGGGCTATTGAGCGGTTTGGCATAATATACACAATACCCTTATGATCCGAAAAGCCGTATTCGTATACCGAAAGAGCATTGTATTTATTATGGAAATTACTAAACAACAGGTCTATACATGTGGAGCTTTTTTCGGTAATCCGTGTGGGTTCGCTAACTAATTGTTGGAAATTATGACTTTTTAAGATGTTTAGTAGCGTGAAAGAAATGGGGGATTTATCTAAAACATCGACATTGAAGTCGCCGCCTATGACAATATTTTTTGTATTATCCTTAAGGGCTATAATTTTCAGGAGTTTATCTAGCGATTCATAAAATATATTTGGGTTTCGTTTGCTGTTTGGCCAATATATAACTATAATTAATAAATTTAAATGAGGGATTTCAGTAGCACAAGTTTCAAATATTAATTCTATTGATAGTTCACTTATATCACTTCGCAGAACACACGGTATATTATCTCGTAGAAACACACATACGCCGCCGCCTCCGTGTTTGCTTCTGTTGAACATGGAAGTTGCTTGGAATCCTTCTAGTTGTAAAAGGTCGAGTTTAGATTCTGTAATCCAAGTTTCTGAGAGGCAAATTGCTTGTAGTTCTTTATCGTCATCGGTAACTGAATCTATTAGGTGTTGTTTATTGTTTATACTGCGGATATTCTGGTATAATATCTTAAAGTTACTTATATTTACGAAAATTGTGGTTGTCAGGACGAGTTCGTAGGTTGTGTGAGTGCCCTGGCTGTGTTGTTAAATCTTTATTACTCAGCTCTAATGTGTCATTGGCATTTCTCATTTTATTTTGGCTCGTTGATACTTCGTTGTGCATGTTGACTGGGGCTTCCGTTAAGATTCTTGATAACACCGGAGATTTATCTTCTTCGGCTTTATTTTCATTTCCATTTTTTGTAAAGGCATCGTGGTCTCCGTTTTTACGTGCCTTTATCATCAATCTTCTAGCCTGCAAAGTTTGCTCGACTAAACACTCTGAAATTGCTAAGCCAGTATTTTTGAAAAAGCGGCCGTTTTGTATCAGATGCTTGGCCATTTTTTTACTTAACAACTCAACAACGATTGGTCTTTTAGGTCCTTTTCTGCCTATTCTGGTCAATTCTTCTACGTAACCAGCAAGGTTAACATTTAAAATGTCTCTGAAAATATTAATGACTCGGTCATACATGTTTTGCTCCGTTTCCCAATAATACTCCATAACTCCGAAAAGCACGACTTTTTTACCATTTTCCGTAAGTATAGGGACGGAGCTATAATAAGGAAAGAGATAGTGATATTCACCTCTCATTCCTTAGTATAGCTCCGTCCCTATAACTTACGTAAGAACTTACAGGTGTACGGCTGGCCTAAACAGCAAAATAGTCCTCCCCCAAAGATTGTCACAATGACCGGTCCGGTGCGGTGCCACCCGCATCCAGCGGACTCCTGCGACCTTCACCAGCGAATAGCTTGCGCTATTAGGCCTCCGCCTATGTTCAGCAGTGGACGTCTTTTGGCTGATGATGATGGTCCTGCGACCATATATAACATGGACGTCTAACGCCAGCTCGAACATGCCCCCAAAAGCAATTGTTCAATTGTGCCAAGTGATGGGCAGGAGATAGCGCTTTTCTTAACACCGCGCATATTTCGGCGCAACAACTTTGACAAATGTTTATAGAATACTCGTATAGCCAATGAAAACTTTGATAGACCAATCACAACTATTTTTAAATGGCGGTTTAAGTTTTTATAGGTTGATATTGATATTCATTACCTTGATGCATTGAACAGGGGGTGACACTTGTCAACTAAAATTCAGGACCGTTTTTGAAAGGCAATTTAATATGGCGTGCGGCTTCCATGTTTTATTTGTTCGTAGTGATGATCACTCTTAGGGTCATCTCTTGTAACAACACTTACTTGCCGAGACGACAATGACGAAAGTACGTAATACGAACGTAAAACGCCGAATATTCACCTCAAAACGCGACACAACTATGTTGATTCACTTTTAATAGCATCTTATATCTCCATAGTAATAAGAATACTACGTGACGTACTATTCATACTGCAACACGGGTTACCAGCAATAGACTCCGCATAGACTACGCAAATGTTTCGTCGTCTGTATTAAAATTAGTTGAATTACAGACATTTATGTATGTGAGTTACATAAGCCTGCCTTCTTGTATGGTTAGAGCTTTTTAGGGTTCCAATGCTAAAATGCCATACTCGGTACCCTTATAGTTTCGCCATGTCCGTCTGTCCGCAGCATAGCTCAGTAGCCGTTAATACTCTTCTTCTTCTGCGTTCTCTCTTGACAGAGTGGTCGTGGTCATCATGATGTGTCCTGAGTGACACGTTTTACAATTTTTCGCCATTCCTCTCTGACGGCGGCTCTGCGAGTGCTCACATGTAATGGGCCATCTATCGCTGCCTTCACCTGGTCTGTCCATCTCATGGGGGATCTACCACGAGCACGAGTCCCTGCAACTTTGCCCTGAACTGAACCACAAGTCGCTCAATGGAGAGGTTTCCTCGTCGAGATACATGCCCGAAAAAGGTAGCAATGCCGTTAATACTAGAAATCTGCAATTTGGTACGGGTATACATATTAATTATGCCAAGTGCCAACAAAGTGTTACAATAAAAACTAGAAAAAATATTTTTTCGGGTACCTACTTGCCCAACTGGTGAAGTAGGGATGATTTTTTTTATTTGATGTAATCCTATAGTGTGGGGTATCATTGAACAGGTATTTTAAAAAGAATGCGGGTCTAGCAGAAAGTTTTTTTCTAAAGGCAATATTTTCGGAGATAATCGCTCCAGAAGAAAAAAAAATTATCCCTCCCTCTAACTTTTGATTCGTAGGTCCAAGAAATATGAAAAAATCATGAATCAGCCATTTTTCAATAACTACGGAACCCTACACTGAGCACGACCCGACATGCTCTTGGCCGGTTTTTTGCTTTTAGGGACACCAAATTACCGTGAAATAAAAAAATACCTTAGTTTTAGTCAGTTTTGTAATGACTATTAAGCACTGAATTTTAATAAAATCTCGGTTTTGGAGTTAATTTTATAAAATATTTACCAATAAAATTTTAATTCCTAAAGATATCGTATTTGATTATCGTTACGAATCTGGTTGCAATTAAGGTTTTTTAATTTCACGCTAATTGTGTGTCCCCAAACGGGAAAATGCCCTTTAACGGTATAATCTTTCCATAAAGTAGGATTTTTTTGTGCAATATCTTAAGATAAAATGCCAAAACGAAAGCAAACGCATTAATTATATCATAATTTAGGACGATGCCAAAACTCGATTGCCGGTTAATGGACAGTATTGCACAGGAAAACTATCAAACTTTCATTGATTTGTCGAGAAATATTGTAATTAACAGGAAAATGTAAATAAAAAATAAATCCCCAATTCTGAAAACCTGCAAATACATTCGTACTGTTATAAAATGGGCACTTTAATAGAATTGTACCTACTCTGTACTCGTAATTGTGATCTGTGTACTAAAGGGAATACGTGCTTTCATCGTAGCTCAGTTTAGTCACGTAAGATACACGTAGTTTTTCAAAAGTATAAACATTGGGATACCTAGGTTGGTTGGTAGCTAAAAATACATTTCTTACCATCGTGACTCATGACCAATACTCGGCGGGGGTGAGCTGTTTTCATACTAAATGTCACGTAAAAGAACCGGCCTAAGCCCTCCTAAGACTACACTTTTAACTCTCTCGGTCAGTTGTACTGTGCGCCGTGCAACCGTACTTTTAAAACTAAATTTGGATTCGCCAGCCATCTTCGCTCTCATTTACGAAGTTAGTTAACCAGGGATCGCAGTTGACGGACACGTCAAGGAGGACATCATCATCAAATGTCACGTGATACATGTCATTTAGTATGAAAACAGCTCACTCCCGCCGAGCATTGCTCATGAGTCAAGGGGTCGAAACTATGGGTGCAAAACTTTAACAAAACTTTAAAATTGACGTTTGGGATCATTTTAGCCAAGAAAAAGATGAATATTGTTGAAAAATCTGTATCCAATTTTATTCCCTATCTCGGAATCTTCAACTAACAATGTATGGGTGTGTAGATATGTATATTTTATGGATGTATGTGCTATGTCAAGTCCACTTGAGAAGTTTTGTTGAAGTTTTGCACCCATAGTTCCGACCCCTTCTTTTCTTCCCATCGGGGTTTACTAATTATGTGCCTGAAAATGTCATGGCACATTATCACTCCAAAGACTGTTGTAAAATCCTGAGGGGATTTTAACTAAATTTACCTATGGGAAAGCTGTAACCTAACACCCCTTATATCCCTAGCTGCCCTAAAACAACCCTAATAGCCCTACTGCCCTAGCCCTACCATAGGTTTAATAACATATAAATAAATATAATAAGACGGGATGACCGCACCATGCGACCTACGGGTTGCAGTCGGAAAGTTGGAAGAATATGGGTAAGTGGATGAGGATAATCACTGCTAGTTACACAGACTCATGCAACTAATTGAGGCTTGAAGGTGTCTTACGCCACAGTGATGGAAGGTAACCTGAGAGGTGAAGTAAACACGGTGTCCAAATCAGAAAGAGAATTTATTTACAAATTATTTCTTATTTATACCAAATTCTGCCTATGATTGCTTCTATACGAACACGAAATGCGTCAGTGTGTGTTTCTCGTTGTCGGCAGTATCTTGTCCCGATTTTGGTGCTGATGCAGATGCTTAGTGTGTGCTCGTATGTTTGCGCACGTAAACATTCTGGCGCCTCTCAGGAACAGCGTCGGGATAGGTCTTCAGCTCGTATAGTTCCGCTGCAGGCTGGTCCTGTTGTCTTCTTGGAAGAGCGTAGATGTGTGGCGAGTCAGGACGCCGAGTTGCAGTTTGGCTGCTGCTGCAATTGGCTTGAGGCTGGTCGCTGTCATTGGACTGTGGTTGCCCCGAGTTGTTGTTGCTCGCTGGTGCCCATGATCGTCTGGTTGCTCGTAGTCGTCGTATTACTGTCGGAACATAACAATATATTAGAATGATTATAACTATGCATATTGAGATTGTTGATAAGCTAGCTACCAAGGTTTGGGTAGAGAAGCTACTCCAAATAGTATTGTTTAGGGTTGTTTGCAGGGCTGCTTCTTTACTTTGTAACTTATTAAAAATATCTAGTGAATTATCTAACACTTGCTCTTTTGAAATATCTGTAATTTTATGTATTAATGTTCTATTATATGATGTAAATTCTGCTACTTTACTAAACGACGCTAAAACGTTCGTTACGACTATTCTCTTAGCGGCTAACGTTGTGGTCATTGTTTTAATAATGCAATTTTCAGAAATTTGTATGATTCCTACGTCATGAATTATAATTTCTTGTCTCTGACCGTCACATATAATGGACACTGTCTCTGGGTTGTTAGTTACATATAACCAGGAGTTTGACCTTTGAACTTGTTTCCAAATTATATCGCTACTTATGTTATACTTTCGAGTAGGACAATCGGTTGTGTTTCCGTTGTTAGTTATTAGTTTAACAATGCAATTTTGATTTAATTGCATGTTCTTCACCGCCACAGGAAAACAAATATATTCATCTTGTCTGTGTAAACAGTTCTTAAACTCCTCATGGGTAAGTTGAAAATAGCGTTCATTATTGTAGTCTATGCCGATAAATGTCTGTGGGATGTCCATGGTCTCTATTTGCGCTTCGCTATTTTTCTTAGGTATTGGATTAACGTGTACTAACATGTATTTTGCCTTTTCCGTTATTGGATAATAGGCTAATACTTGGATATGAGTTTTGTTTTCTGATAACGTTGTGTGAATTAATTGTGTTTGAATGATGTTGAGGTTTGATGGTAACTTGCTGTTTGCACTGGTAATTATGTCTGCGACGTGTTTAGGGTTAAGTGCGCTGTATATTGTTGCTTTAGAAATGTATATTTGCACGATCCCTGAATAATAGTCGATTATGTCTTTGACGTAATTGTGTGCCAATTGGTATGATTGAAGTACTTGTATTTGAATCGTGTTGCTATTAATTGACTTGTACCATTTGTTGTTTTCGTTGATGTACTTCATTGCTCGGTTAAGTTTATCCTGGAATCGTAGTAACTTATTCCTTATCCTTACTTCTGTGTCGTTTACGGTTGAAATTGCCGAAATCATAAATTTCGTTTGGTGGTTTGCTGCGTCGATGAGTTTTAGCTGATTTTGTTGTAACGTATCAATGTTTCTGTACACTTCGTCGTTGACACCGAATATTGACGTTAGCAACTGACCCATTAGTCCTCTCTTTCTCCTAGTATGATTAATTTCAGTTAAATATTCGTGCGTTTTTTCAAACATGTGAACTTCTTCTTGTAAGTGATTATAATACTGTGTGCAATAAGTTTGGCTTTCAATTGAAGTCGCATAGTCACATAGAGTTTGAAATTGTTTCGTCACCTGCTTGGTTCTATTTAAATTTTCAAGAAAGAGCAGTGGACTGTAATCCATAGGTCACTGGTTCAATCCGGTTCGAAGGACCAATGTAAAATCCTGAGGGGATTTTAACTAAATTTACCTATGGGAAAGCTGTAACCTAACACCCCTAATATCCCTAGCTGCCCTAAAACAACCCTAATAGCCCTACTGCCCTAGCCCTACCATAGGTTTAATAACATATAAATAAATATAATAAGACGGGATGACCGCACCATGCGACCTACGGGTTGCAGTCGGAAAGTTGGAAGGATATGGGTAAGTGGATGAGGATAATCACTGCTAGTTACACAGACTCATGCAACTAATTGAGGCTTGAAGGTGTCTTACGCCACAGTGATGGAAGGTAACCTGAGAGGTGAAGTAAACACGGTGTCCAAATCAGAAAGAGAATTTATTTACAAATTATTTCTTATTTATACCAAATTCTGCCTATGATTGCTTCTATACGAACACGAAATGCGTCAGTGTGTGTTTCTCGTTGTCGGCAGTATCTTGTCCCGATTTTGGTGCTGATGCAGATGCTTAGTGTGTGCTCGTATGTTTGCGCACGTAAACAACTGTTTTTCCCATAGTTTTATTAGGCAGAATCATCACAGGCAAACCAATGATACGAAAACGCATCTTTTGCATATTATCATGTTCCAACTTCCAACCTAACCTAACTAAGTTGCCAAATGAAAATTTGGCCAAGTGAATGTAGTAAATAGGGCTTGCAATTCCGGATTTTTTTGTGTAGACAATATCGGATTTTTTGTATGGAGAATCTAGTAGTGAAGTAAATATTGGTATGTCAAGTGAATCATCTACCATAAGTTGGTTGGTAAGTAAAATTAGGCGAAAAATATTTCGGCGAAATAGCAGTACACCTCCCCAGGGGTGTGTTAAGTGTCGTCGACTACGTAGTAACACTATTAGTTAAATAATTAAGGTAGACCCAGCTAAAGTCGGATCTAATGAAAGATCGGATGACCGCAATAACTACTAAAATTGTAGTATTTTTACCTCACTGACAATATTATGCATGACGCCATTTTACCCCGCCCCACTCGCTGTTGTCGTCGCAAAGGCATCGTGCCGGCAGGGCAATAAAAACGAGCTGTCAGAGAGATGCGGCTAAAGTCGATATTTCTTATCGATGAACCGCGCTTGTTCTATGAAACAGTACTATGCATATGCATGGTAGGTATAAGTAGAATTAATTCCTATATTTATAAATATTTATTTATTAAGTAGTATATAGTGTATTTAAGTCGTTAGGTTTGAGGTTTGAGTTATTTTAGAATTAGAAGTCTACACTTAAATATAACTTTATTACGAAAATCATTACGTATGTACTTATATTTTTAAGAATGAGTTTAAACTAATCCACCAAACCAAATATGATTACTAGGGTTAGGAATTTTGGTGGCATTAGGTGAACATAGAACAGTGCGGCTGCCCTATGCAGAAATCAAGTATCTGTGTTTTGGCAAATTTTACAGTAGAGCGAAAAAACGTTTTTTTTAGACTTTTCTTGATTACATGTTTACTAGTTAAATGATAGCATTAAAAATTGCTGTGTTTTATTATGCAAGATATAATTAATAGTAAACTATAAAAAAAAAATCAAAATTATGAGGCCAATCATTTTAAAATGCAAAAACAGTTTTCTACATAGAATGCGATAAGATAATTTTAAAGCTTTTCTACAAAAAAACAAGTATCTGTATATAATTTCGTGTTTTAGTAAGCTTCTTCTTTAAAAGTTTATAACACAAGCATATTTTATACTACATTTTAGATGCCAATAATTTAGTGTATGTCATACTTGTGTAAGAAATAAATAAAAATAAATAAAAAATAATTCAATATTAATGTAGTATGTATTTCAAGTATTTCACGGAAAAGAAGCCCCTATTCTGTTTGAATGCAAGTTGTTTTAAAATTCATAAATGTAGCACAAGTTTTTTTTTTCTGGAACGAAGTATTTCTCATACAGAAATGCTTAAAAAATTACATCAATTACTTAAATTGTAGGAAACTACAAATACCTCAAATACCGAACCGAACTTCAAAACCGACAGTCTGTGGAAAATATCTAGACGCACGCGTGGAAGACATAAAAACAATGGGAAGTTATAATTTTGTTCAATAAATCAACATGCAATATAGTTGTATGTATATTTTATTATTTACACCTGTTACAGAATATAAAGATAAAAATACCTATATAAATCAACCTTATTCAAACATCTGTATTAACTAGTTCACCTTCCTCTATTAAATCTAGTGATTGTGAATTTTCTTGCAATTGGGTTAAAAATAATTGCTAATTACTTGGCATTAAGTGCACTAACTTTTCCAAAATCTTTTTTTTTTTGCTGAACTCTGCCTCCTAAGGCATTGGTTTGTTTTTTGGTAATTCGTGCATTGTGTATTTTTTCTGTAAGAAGTCCACTACTTTCTATTCCCTATTCAAAATATTTTTATATAAAATACAGTCTCATATCCGTTTCAAAAGCAAACTTCGACCACGTTTTTCAATAACAAATTCCTTAAGTTATCATTTTTATATAATTGTTCATCACATTCAGCTAGTGGTAGAAACTACCACAATTCTCGAATTTTACTCATGTTATTATTTTCTAAACATAATGTAGAAACTATCTGTTTTGCCCTATGGCGAGCATTTGAATGAAACCATTCTAGTGTTATTTGCGTCTTTTCACTTTAAATAACTTATTCAGCCAGGAAAACACTTCAGTTATCAGATAATAAGCACTTAAATAACACTTCACGTATGTATACGAACTATGACTGACAAACGTATGAAAAAACAGCCAGATTCATTACTTGAATTAAAAAGGTACCACAGGACAATTTCTACCCGAAACTCAAATAAATATTAATATAAGGTTTTGGTATCCTAATTAAATGAAAATTTCTACGCTAAAGTCAAGTAACTCCGCGATCTATATCAATATTTCTATGCTAAAGTCAAGTAACTCCGCGATCTATATCAATATTTCTACGCTGAAGTCAAGTAACTCAGTAATCTATTTGAATTTCAAGTATCTTTTGCAAGATACTTGATTTCAACGTAGAATTAGGGTATATACTTGTTTTTAGCGTAGAATACCCCGTTAAAAAAAGATACTTGGATTTTTTAAAGTTCTGTATTTAGAAAAATATAAATTATTAAAAAAAAATTTAAATACTAAAAAATGCATTTTAAAACAGTGAATCGAATGGTGTAAAAAAACTTTTTTTGATAAATTTCGAGATACTTGATTTCTGCGTAGGGCAGCCGAGTGGAGTCGTTGCTCAAATTGCTTATGATTGATTGAATAATTAATTAATCAAAAATAATACATAAATATATTCTTTTTAACAGGGTTTCGCCCATTTTAAGTATTAAATAATTTTATTGTATTAATATTTCACTACCTATGAAATGAAGTTCAATCTTTTTTTTTATAATATAGCTTATGATTATTACATAATATTTATGGGCTTCGAGAAAACTAGAACCTTGAAAATCAAATAAATATATTTTCTCATTTATCAACATTTTTATTAAAAAATAATATTTTTCTAGATTCTCAAAAATGAAATTCAGGTTATTTATTTAAATTAATTGATAAATCCATCTTAAACTAAACACTATTTAGTTATTATTTTATAAGTTAATCATTTATTCAAGTTAAAAAATGTTTGTAGCATCGACTCCACTGATCTCTGTTCCATAAATG
>JALPQI010017289.1:0-20071 GCA_025490895.1 Thaumatotibia leucotreta
CTTTTATGGCGGGTAAAATAACATTATTAACATTGCCCACCACAATTTAGTGCTTAAACACAGCTCGTATGACAATGATACAGGGATCACACAAGGTTTTTGGGATATTATTATACCATGCCCTGTTAATAACTCAGGAATATGTAGGTACACTTTTGGAGAAATTGATTGGGCAATGTTCCATCCAGTTTTTCTCTTTTTCATTAAAGGCTTACTTACGCAGTTTGCTATTGCTAGGGTTGCCACTTTTAAGTAGGTCTCTCTTATGTAGTCTTAAGTAGGTCTATCTTAATTTCATGTTTAAGGATGAATCATGTTTTTTTCGGTCTGTTATTACCATGGTTGCGGTCTCCTGAGTAAATTATGTTACATAAATTATACAAACATACATTATTCTGGTGTTAATAAGCCCTTTCCTTAATGCCCCTAATTCCTTTTCTTTCCTAATAATTCAAGTACCATAATTTTGCATAAACCCAGGGATTTTCATGAGACCGAACCATGGTAATAACAGACCGATATAAGTTTGTAGTATTGAAAGAAAGCAGTCCTAATTGTATTATTTATTTATAACAATAATAAAAATACTAATTCTAGTGGGAATTATGATATATCTAAATACTCCCCTAACAAAGCAGCAGACAGATAAAATAGATGGCGTAGTTCCGAATATTTTGTACACAGGAAAATAATATAACGGCGTAATAAAAACGTAATTTACTTGATAAACACTACCCTCGGCTATTTATATAAAATGGTATAACTGAAAGGTAATAAGTAATAACCCTAAGCCTTGATGATGGGGCAATGTTTCAATGTCCGCTTCCTACATTACTAGATAAAATTGCCCGAAGCCATAACTTTTTTATGATCTGCCTTTTCAATAAAACTAAAATTTTTAGGCTCCCCTATTTCGAGAAATTGACGTCGATATTATGCCAAGATTTTGCCCGCAAAATAACCCACCTTACTCAATAAACTCTAGCAAGCAACTGAATGAAGTTAGACGCAAAAGTAATCACTTATATTATTATATTTTAACCTATTTTATACTAAAAAGGGGCTGCCATAACATTGTCATATTTTTCTACATTAACTGATTTATTTGAAATTATAGTTTTGGACAATGTTTCCCCTGAAGACAAAGCATGCTAGTCTGACAAGATGTATCCTGTGCTAGAATTTATGGAATCTATCATTGGGTACAAACTACGAATATCCCATTACTTAATCTAGTTTAGTGATCAACATTAGGTATGACCTAAATTACCACCAATATGATATGATAATATTAACAAGTTTCTGATTTAAAAAAATTAGGAGTTACCTACTAGATTTTATGCTAAATTGTAATAATGACTCCCTGTCGAATTTTTCTCAAGGGTGAAGGGTTCTCATGTGAGTTATCAACAGTGATCGAACAAATGTGCGTCATTGCTCGCAATAATAGGGACATGACTCCAAAGTTGATTAAATGAATAATTACTTACTCGAATAGTTTCTTTAAATTTGATTTCGAGTGTTTAAGGTTAAGGTTTATAAACGTTTTCATGTTACCAGTGGCTATAGGTAATTTTCTGAAAATGAATAAATGATTAATTATTCAATCAAAGGAGTCATGTCAATATTATTGCTAACAATGACGCACATTTATCCGATCTCTGGTTATCAAGCAGGCCGTGCCTGTGCTTGTTTGTATATAAAAAAGCTTGTAAAAAAGCATTAGTAGCCTAAATAAAGGTATATTTCATAAAAATTACGGTAGGCTAGCTTCTAATAAATATTGAATGGCCGCTATTCCGATACGTTATGGGAATTGGTAGCGCGGCGCGGCGCGGGCGCAGGCGCGTGGCGCGGCCCTCGCAGTGCGCGCGCGCTGCCAGCTGCCACTGATAACTATTTTTACGACCACCATTACAATTATTCACAGATCCGCTACAAACATACGTTTTAGTTATTGTTGACTGTCCATTGATCGTTTCGTCATTTTATTTTGGTTGGTTCGGTGATGAAACGATGCTGTGTTTTTTTTTACAACCAAGTATAATAAACGTTAGTTGTATGACGTAGTTATCTACCTTGATACTACTGAAGTTTTCCATGCATTTTCCACAACATAAAAATATATTTAAAAATGATTTATTTATTCAATACGTAAGGCGTAAAGTGGAAGTCCAAAATTTAATTTTTAAAAAGTGACAGTACGGTGTCAATACTCCTATACCTTAACCACTCAGTAATTACTAAGACATATACATATATTATGTATTTAATTTTCCTAAGCGAAATTAAGTACAGCTCTGATGTTTTTTCGCGGTTCGGATGTTGGTCGCATAGTAAAAATTAACCAATGTAACTCGCGAATGAACTATCTACAAGTAGGCAATTTACTTAATTCTGTACCTAGTCACCGGTTAGCTGAAGAAAAAAGGTACACCTTTTGCATAGACATACGTGTGCCTACTTTTTTTCTGAATTGAGTGTACAATCTGTAAATGCACCCATTTCGCCCTAATACATGGTCAACCTATTTGTTCTGAAATAAGCTAGATTATCCCGGATTCTGACAGTCTTCCGGACGGGAATGCTCGTCAACAAACTAAAAGTACAAGTGGGTGTCGCTCGTGACCTGCCTAAAATGTGAATCATGTGATTTGGCACCAATGTTGGCTCCAATAGTAACGTCAACATTACCAGTTATTTCTGACTCGCATTGTACGCTTGGCAACAAACGGATCGGTTTGTTTTTCTCCTGTTAGGTACGTATATCAGTACAGTGAAGTTATACTTAAGGCAGTGGCTTTAAGTCTTAACACGGGCCTCCGAGTCGGAGGCAACTCGCAGTCTCACCGGATGGCAAATCAAATGTAGCCGTATCATGACTTTGTAAGAATCGTTAACGTTAGATTTCACTCGATACATAAAGAAGGCCATTGCGCTCGCTCCAATATACGAGTATTAGTGCGAGTGCGATAGAATGGATTACGTATCGAGTAAAACGTAACATATCCTTTACTCTCCAACTCATGGTACGGCTATTGAGTGCGTCACAGTCACAATGCTATTTTTACAGCTTTACTACATATTTTTATTCGTATTTATTTGTTTATTCACTTGCTTTCGTAACCTATTTATTGCTGCTATTGCATGTCATGCGCTAAAATTTGGTTAACTGAAACCACTTATAAATATCATACACTGCGATCTTCAGTTTAAAAAATATACACATACATATAAACAGATAATAAAATAGATAAGTGCTTACCTGCAAAGGATAGAAAAACAAAATCGTAAACCCATGAAAGTAAACGTAAGAGTGTTCTTTATTGCACTTATGACTCCAAATTTATAAGAGTCTGATGTTTCATTAGCACTGAGGTGTTGAGCATTGGTAGGTACGTTTACTTTACCTACGTAGGTAATAAATAATTGAATATTTTACCTACAGAATAAGAATAGTATTAATTTTGACATATACAGGGTGTAAGTCTAATACGGGCGATACTCTTAACGGGTGTTAGTTTACGACATAATAAGCACATTCAAATTTTTACTTAAAATTAGAGCAACAAATTTTTCCATACAAAATAATTCAGCACGCAATGTAGAGCAACGTACGCGACTTAAACACTCGATGACAGCTAATTTCAAAAGCAGATGACATAACTGCCATATCAACAATAACAAATGTTCGTACCTACATTGCTGCTCCGAAAATCTTAAAAAAATTCTGTGAGGTCATAATTAAGAGTAACTTTTAAAAAAACTTGTAATCCATGATTACACTAATGAATCCCATGCCTGGTTTAATTGATCGCCCGTATTAGACTTACACACTATATTTTTGGCTGATAAATAAGAAAGGATATAAAGATTTTTTTTATAAGGTTGATATAAAGATTTTATACATTTATTACTACATTTGAAGGAATCCGATCAGTTCTACGTCACAGACGTCACAGTCACAGCGCGTTCAGACCAAACGAACATTCGATATTCTAATGAAATTCGATCGATACACAAAACGTGATTGGTTGATTTCGTAGAACGGGGGATAAAACAGCGAATGCTCTTTTGGTTTGAATGCACCTTCAGCCTCAGAAACAACCGCGCGTGCAAATCTCGCGAGGTGGTGGTACGGGTAATAGTATTTCATGTAAATTAAATGAGAGACGTAATGTTACTCAATTCTTTTGAATACTGAGTTTACCCATCTAAATGATGATAATTTGGCGCAACTCCACAATCCGCTACCGTTAAATGCAGTAATTGCCAATAAAATACCTACAAAATGCTAGTTTTACAAAAGTTAGGAATGCATTTAATTTCTTTTTTACATTCGATAAAAGTGATCTAAACCTAATTATTTATGATCTTATGAAATTATCCTATCCTTCAGTTATCATCATCATCATCATCATCATTATATCAGCCGAAAGACGTCCACTGCTGAACATAGACATAGCAGATGGGTGGATCTATGTCGTGAATGTCTGAAGTACTGCGAGGTGACGGATGAATGACAATTTACTTTATTATGACTAGACTATACCTATATACTGTTTTGACAAGTTGTATACGCTTTAGATTTCACTTGACATTATTTAAATCTAGAATCATTTACTTTTAAATATTTTTTATTCTGTTTTGTTTATTATGATGTTATTTGCTTAACTAGATTATGAATAATTTACTGTGTTTAGATTAAGACAAATTTACTGTTGCCAGCGCTTTGGTGCAAACTGTAATGCTGTGTAATATATTGTAGAAATAAATAATAATAAATAATAGGCCTCCCCCAAAGATTGCCACAATGACCGGTTCTGTGCCAACTGTCCAAGCTCCGAGATAAAATACTTTTAATCAAAACACATTTTAAATGTATAAAAGTGTTCGTTCATTTGTTCGTTCGTACGCAAAGCATACCTCCGTTATATGTATAGTCCTAAAAAAATGCAATGGGGACAATGCAAACAATACACTGAAGAAGTACAGTTTAAAGAAAAAAAACTTATTATAAAAATACCAAACAATCTGCATCCAAGGAAAAGAGCGATGAAACATGGAACTAACATTGCCAATAAAATAAAGCTATCCACTTAAGTAAAATATCAAGATTCATTTGTTCAAATGTTTATTAAAAACATGAGTTCGCTGTAGGTCCTGTAGAAGTACGAGTAAGTTTATAGAAGGAGGCAGTATGTTGGTAAGTTGGATATGGGGTCGCACGTGGCCAGAGTCGCGCCAGATCGGCTTGTCGAGAGCCCTCTGCCAGGCTGCCTCTCGGGCACTCCCCGCCCTACGTTGCTAATTTTTGCACATTCTCTGCTTTGGCTTTCCGCTAGACTCTCTCTTTAAGTTTTTTGTAGCGCACATTAATTTCTTTGCTAATTTGTTCAGTTCAATAGTGATAAATGTAGTGATTAACTGCTTTTCCAATAA
Source organism: Thaumatotibia leucotreta (assembly GCA_025490895.1). NCBI lineage: Eukaryota > Metazoa > Arthropoda > Insecta > Lepidoptera > Tortricidae > Thaumatotibia > Thaumatotibia leucotreta. The sequence continues at coordinate 5,443 of JALPQI010017289.1, forward strand.
TCGTCTCATTTCATGGTGGCTGTCTGTAAAATACGTTAGGTACCTACCGATTATACATTCTCTACGAAGAGTTATGACTAACCTAGTATCAAAATCGTACATGCATGGGGTCAAAAATAATACACAGATAGTTAGAAATCGAATGCTAAATGCATTTTCCTGGTTAAAAAATACGCGAAAAACACTGTTCTATAAATTGGTCAAAGAAAGAACTCAAATTTTATATATGAAAAAAAAAACATTTTTATAGTGTTTAGAGTGATAGAACCAATGTTGGACACTTTTAAGCGGACAGTCGTAGACAATTCTTGTCTTAGTCCTAAGAACCTACGATTGTATGATAGGATACGTTTTTTATTGCACCTATTATTTCGCTATACATATGGATAATACGGGATATTATGTTTCATATGGAGCGGCCAAAATCAGTAGTTAAAGCAAGTATTTGATTTAAATATAAAGTACAAGGGCGATTTTTAAATTTGGTGTCATATTTTATAATCTATTATATATATTTATATAATATAATATTTCATATTTTATAATGTAGGTAGCATTTTATTTATCAGACATCGTTGTGGAAAGCAGTCAACTAATAATATCGTGCGCTCGAAACTGAAAACTCACCCGAGGTAGTGCAGATTTTCTGCTAAACTTTATTGGAGATCTACAGATCCATTAGGCAATAACACATTGGCATTTAAAACGGCCGGTCACAGGTACGTAGTATATGTTTAACATTTAGTTGGTTGTCATTTGACTATAGGAATAGAACTCCACAGAGCAAGTTCGGCGCTGTCAATACCGCCTTCCGCTCAGTGACACAGTGCTGTTTTGGAACTCCGACAAATATGAAGCTGAAAGTCTCGAGTTCTCTGCACTTCGTTATCCTTTGTCTCTGAAGAACAACTCAGTCAACTCACTTTTGACTGGAATTGTATATGTATTCCAGTATTATCCTATTAAGTAATACAATTTATAGACAAACTAGCAAGAACTAGGTATCCCCACTGCTTTATACGAATCTCAGTAGGTATAAGACATCAGTTGCAAGCAACGAACACGAAACACGAAGGTAAATTATATCAGTTTAGTTAAGTTAGGTTAGGTTAACTTGACTTGGTTGACTTCGTTAGGTAGCTTTGATTGATAAAGCGAACGTTGCCTCAGCAAAGCCTACAATTCAATTCCTGCGGAGCCGAAATTTCCCGCAAAGATTTCGATGTAAGTAGATTTATCCTAAGGTGGAATCAATTGTTTTATTACGACTTTACACTCTATTTCTCCATAAACAATTACCTACTCAATACTTCGATAAAATACACAATAGAAGCGGAAGCACTAATGATGCTCTGTGCAACGAAACTACATAACATAAGTTTGACTTGAAGGGAACTAAAAGGAAAAGGGAGAAATAAATACCTGGATGCGGGTGGCGCAGGACCGGTCATTGTGGCAATCTTTGGGGGAGGCCTATGTTCAGCAGTGGACGTCTTTCGGCTGATGTGATGATGATGATGATGATGAAATACCTGTTTGAAAAGCCAGACAACCTATATACGTCGTTTCCTATATCCCATCCGTAGCTCTTCCGTACGATTAGATGCAACTTCTAGCTACATGACAGCTAGTAGCAGTACATACTCATAGGTCAAAGGTTACACATTTAGTTCACTTTGAAAGAGCTTGGGAAAATATAGATGGTATATAGTGTACGGCATTGCCGGCGTCGAAACGTCTCGCGCGAGCGGCGCGGCGGCGTCGCTCGGGCTGCGGCAGCGCTTCCTCCCTGCACCCCATCGCGCCCGACCTCCCCCTCCCCCATCCAACGACGACACTTACTATTTGCTGTTTAATTTTCTTACTATATCTGTGTGTCTGGGGACGATTTTTGCGTCTCGTGGGCTCGATGGGACTGCAAATAAATATATGTTATCGGAATCAGTAGTTATTAATAAAGGCCGGGGCCACACTGGATGCGAGTGCACGTGCGTGTGTGGGTGGCGTGGGCGTTGTAGAGTATGAGATGACATAGTAGATGGCACACCGCTTGCTGGTCACGCGCTAATATGACAGATCACACGCGTACGCCACGCACCCATAGAAGTGCACGTGCTGCACACGCATCCGGTGTGGCTTGGCCTTTATACTAGTTTTTAATCGAATTTTTGCATTTCGACCGCCCTGAGTCATTTCAGAAACATTGATTATTATTTGTAATATAACACTACGTGATTTTACCTCTAGCGATTCTGCCTTAGCCGCCTAAGTACGGCGCTTTTATGTCATTTAATACTTACTTCGCATAGAGGGGTTCTTGCAAATATGAATATAATAAAAATTATAAATATACACAAATATAAATAATAATGTTAAATTTTAATAATCAAAACAAATAATATTTCATAAAATATCATAATATTAAACTAATTAATTAGATACTTAATTGCTGCCAACTATTTATATTATATCTTTCGGCTCATATGATGATGATGATGATATTATATAATTTTATTCTGCTAAATACTAGATACTTTTAACTATAAGTTTTGTACTAATTGTTGTACGATTTTGCATGCAAGAAATAAAAGGCTTTTTTATTTTTATTTATTTTATTTAATACTTACTTAGTTTTTGAATAAATATGATGTTATTGAATGCACTAAGCAGTAATAAAATAAAATAGCTCGAACAACTCTTATTATGTCATGTGACTTTGCTTAAGCTGGAGTAATTTATTTGTGGGTTTATGACAAATATCTGTTTCTTGGTCATGACTGTTTTCTAAATATTTAAGTAGGTATCTGGATATAATATTAAATATTATATCTTTTAAATATACCGTCGCTTAGTACCCAAAATATAAATCTTAATTGCATATTGATTTAAAGTATTTAAACTTTCACGATTATCACTCATATTTTAAAGTACTAGGTATTTAGGGGTATGCATGCACTCATATAGAACAATCGAAAAAAAAAACAATTTCCATGAAAAGTTGATCAGCCCGTGGGTCCGCTTTGTATGGAAAGGTGATTTTTTCTTCAAGATTTCTAAATAAGTCCCATAGAGAAAGTTATTCGTTATTATGAACACCAAACCCTAACGTAACAGCAACTAATTTGAAAACACCTTATATAATTTTGTCCAATGACATTTGTTTATTGATTTATTAAATACGTATAATGACTCATAATATTACCACCCATATAACAAGAAGTGCTTACAAATTTTGGCCCAAAGCAATGTAGGACATGTAAGGGATGCCATGTGCGCACCACTCCATCGCGTAGCAGTGATCTTTAATTTCATATGTTAATTTACCTATAAGTTATTTTTTATTTTATATGGGACTAAATTTATAGAACCAAATCAAGCATCCAGCATCTCCAGATACGTTTTACACATTATTTTGAGATACTACTTTCTAGTGTGGATATGGACTAGATGCTTAATTTCGGCGTACCTAGATGTGAAGGCAAAATCGACTAAGCTGAAAACATTTTTATCTATAACTTGAAAATTAAAGAGGATTTTTTTAATATAAATGCTTGGTTTCAATTTTGAGCAGCCGAGTTGTGTCCCTTGATTGGCCTACATTACTAAAGCGTAGCGAGACTTTAACTATTAAGGGTAGCCGCATAATCTAGTTGAAGTTATCTCCCGTTCTTCTGACTCAACCGTCAAATCTAGTTAGCTACTATCACCGGATCCTATGGTTAGTTTAAAGTAAAGTTCCAAGTCATTTTATAAAGATGTTGAAGAATCGATCCTTGGTACTTGCAAATTAATATTTATTCTGATTAAATTTATTTGAAATGGTTATGGATATCTTCCTGGAAAGTGTCATATCCATATCTAGGTATTGTACTATCAGCTCGCCAAAGTTGGGGACACGATATTTTTTAGCCAAGTTTCTACAGTCAATAACCTACGGCGGACGTATTGTATTCTGGCCATTTCTGGCAACTCGACATCAAACGTGCCAATTTTGCGTGGTTCCAACGCTGGCCCAGTACTCGTTGGGGACTTCTCATACACCCTTGAATTTCTTCGCAGATGTTTGCCGGTTTCCTCACGATATCTTGACCTGAATATATTATGTTATTTATTTATCCGTAAGGTGTGAATGATTTATGTGCAGGTGTATATTCATTCTATCAAAGTATAAAGCCGTCTAGGACCTACCCGTACTCAAACTAAATAAGTAGGTATGTAGGTACTTAAATAGTGTGAAAATACATGGATTATTCCATAATGATTATTAATTACTTTAATTAGTAACACTAATTAGGTAATTGGCACACTTTATTATTACCGGTAGTTTTTAGGAAGCAGTAATTGCAATATGGACTTACGACGAGTTTAAAGTTCGCGATCTTCACTGAAGCGCAATGGATAATTATGTTCATTGGGTCATTTAAGTCACGATAACAAAAGATAAGTCAGTGATAGCCAACATATGAAAATAGTCTCTCTTACCGTAACTTCAGGGTATATTATATCGTGTGATGGATAGTTGTTGATCTCAAACATCAATTGGATCATTTAAATCGGTGAGAAATTTTTCCAGCGTGGAATTATTGTGTTCCGCCATAACATTCACTGCCGTTGTTAAAAATTAAACTTTGTGTCTAGGTCAAAATAAAATAAATCTTAGATTACAGCATTAATTAACATTTCAATAACATCATTATTTATTTAATTATTAATACAAGTCCTAAAATATCGGTGCCAGCACTGTATTAAGCAGAACCCGGATCGATAGAAATGAAATAGAGATATTTATTTAGAATACGTACTACAATTTGTCGATTAATCAATTATTATATTTTTTTTCAGCAGAGTTTATTTAATTTATTGTGTTTTCGACACCGTTTAAAACTATTAGCACTATCGGCGTACGCCGCACTTATTAGTTACAATTTACTTTTTTAATTTTTATACTTACTTTCAAAATAAATCACATTAATACTTCTTTTAAATCCACTAAATCAATTAATTCACTTTATCACTGAATTTCGCTTACCTAAACTCGAACGGCGACTCGCAGACAAAAAACCATTAAGCTAAATATTTTTACATTTAGGAGGCATCTTGACAAAGCCGACTAAGAAATATAAAACAACTTTTTGTTTGAAATTAGGGAAAATGATATGTATTTGAAAACCTCCATCATGCAACTTAATGGAGACGGCATATATAATCAAAGAAAATGAACCTGTGTTTGTGTATTAGGACTGTTTGGATGCATTGCTCAGTCACACTTCTCGCGTAATTATCACGGGATAATCTTATACAAATCGAATTAGTTAGGTCACAAATTGTTCAATTAAGGCTTAATGTTTCAGATAGTTACAGTACATATATGTATGAAGTGACGATTAATTGATAGGTTAGATAGTTATGTCTAGGGTCATGCTAGATCGTTCTTAGGTACTCCCTTTCCTTTGTCTTTAGCCGAAAAACTATTACTAAGTCAAACGGGTATTTGCATAATTTAATTTGTACAAAAAGTCGATATTTGAACACGCAATTTCTGGATAGTACATTTTTGAGCAAGTACGGCGGTCTTTTCGTAATATAATATAATAGCGATTCTGATAGAGAATGTAGGTAATAAATGAAATGATACTAATGATTTTTATTCATCGAATATCCTTCGTACTACATGTACATAACTACATTAAATAAATAAATAAATAAATATCTTGGGACATTTTACACAAATCAACCTAGTCCCACGGTAAGCTCAATTAAGGCTTGTGTAGTGGGTACCAGGCGACGATATATATAATAGATAGATACGTATAGATACTTAGATACATACACAGCCATGACCAAGGAACAAACATTTGTGATAAATAAATACACAAAGAATGCCCTCGCCGGGATTCGAACCCGGAACCTCCAGCTTCGTAGGCAGGGTCACTACCAACTAGGCTACAGAGGCTGACATTAAACCTGATGTAGGTGTTTCATTGACGGCGCCACGCCAGGTTTGAGCATCGAAAAGATAATACGATCCAAATGATTCTCAAGTGAGCTTGCTTATCGATATCACTATCACGTTATTGGCATGTAGGCATAATACATACAAATGATAAAAATAACGCGCCATTGGAAGTAACTGATTTCCAAATATGCTGGCAGATTTTCTGTGCTCACCTGCGAATTCTCCGAATTATCAATCTGTGTGAGAGCGTACCTAATCTCAATGACTTTGCAGCGATATTGAGTTCATAATCATACAAGATACGGAATCCTTTCCTGAATGGCCATTTATTTAATACAATTAATGATTTGTCAAAGATTTTAGGTTGGAAAAGCAATATTCTTGAACTTACTAATAGCTACCGAAAGTCACATGATTGGTGAATGCATGTGGTTGAAGGTAACATCATACGTTTAATTAAATAAGTAATAGTGGGTACTATTGCATGTTATTCTAAGCTTATACATAAATTGTATAGTATTATGCAAATCTAGATCAGAGCATTTTTAAACTTGATCGCTCGCGAAATACCAAAACGGCTATTAAAGAAGATTTAGACGTTTTGGATCATTATTTTTAAAATTAGTATTCCATCGATTAAATAATAATTATTTAAAATCCTATTAGAATCGTAATGTATAATTACGACATGAATAATTAATGTATTTATTTAGGTACTTATTTCATACATTCAGCCTTCATTTATTCTTATCCATACGGCTGTTTATATAGTGAATGTAGAAATATAATCGGTCGTATGACTACATACCACATACCTATTATACCTAATCATTACAAGCATCGTCCGCTATTCTAAGTATTCAATTTCAGGAAAGATTTTCAGCAATGCAATGCGTATTTTTAAATATCGAACATTATTTTAAGTTTCGAATTGTTGCCCTGTTGTTGAGGTAAAGTCTCCGTAGTAAGCGTGCTCAGTAGCTCACCTAACCTGAATGGCCTGAATGTGTCGTATACCTATATTCCTGCCTAAATATTATGTGCATACGTACTCTACCCTGTAGCGTGTGCGTGAAAGTTTATTTAACTATTCAATGCAGTGAAATGTTTTAACTAAACATGGATATGAAAATATCAATAGAAACTGTTTTTATTGCTAATATTGCTATTCTGTGTGACGTGTGACATTTTTAGTGCCAAAGTTATCGAAAACGGAATTTTATTGGTTCGTACCTACCTACATATTCGTGTGTTTTACATAATTACCTATACGATACGTGTTGATGTATAATTCGTGAAATATAAATTGGCAACTTTCTACCTACATTATAGTAAAAATAAACATTCAATTTATATTTCTCGAACTATACCTATAAGTTGACGTAGGTACCTTACCTTTTGGGTTTTTTAACAAAATTGTAAAAGGTGAGCTCCGCATTTAAGAACATAATTATCAAACATTTATCCTAGTATATTTACTAGAAATCGAGCATGTTTTATATTCACAAACTCACAGTAAGGCGAATTCGACCCAGTTAGGTGCGAATGGAGGTAATCTGTGTGTAAGCCGGCATAACCCCTCGCCCCGGGACCGGGAGTACCGCCGCCGACGGGCGCCGATACGAAATATGCGCGCTGAGGCGCTCACAGAAGAATGGAAAGGAAATGAAAAACCTACCTGAAGAACATCTAGGTCGCATCAAAAATGGGGCAACCTTCATATTTTCACGTTTTTAGCTCACATCTGTTCTTAGATCATAAGACTTTATTATTCGATTAATAAGTTGATCTATGTCCCGGTCTTCAATGAAACACCCTTTTTAGTTAGTATTTTCGTGTATTAGTTTTGAAATTTTTAAAATTACAAATGCAAATCACAAGCTTTTACGCCCAAACGTGAATGTCAATTCCACCTATTAAGAGTTAAGTATACAAATCAATAACACCCTTTTACGCAAAGAAATAAAATATGAAATTATAGTATTTAACTGTTATGCTATAAGTTTATTATAATAGTTAGCCTTACATAATAGATGTAGCTAATACTATTATATTATATGAATGAATAAAGGCGTATGGATAATACTTTATTAGCGTAGTAAGAAAATCATAATAACACTTTTCATATTATAGCCTATCATTGATACCTAAACAGTTGTTTAGTGACTATGCATTGAGTAAATATTACATCTCAATTTTTTTTGCTTACAAGTTTAGAATTTGTTCAAAACAAATATTGCCTTTTAATATAGGTACGTATTAGCGACAATTGTCCTCCTGTAGGTATGTAACTACAAACTACATTGTAGTAGCACAGTATAATATAAATATATACAACACGACAAAAACTTTCTGAATACGAGTTACACTGTTGGTATAAACTACCACCGGTTAGATTGTTACCCAGTCATTCTGTCCTGTCTCATAGCTATACTCGTAGCACTACAAAAAGTGTTGGACAAAAAGATAGAACTAATAAAACCTGTTGTGTACCATTCCTACGTGTTCGCTGTAATATTGCCACTACTGGGCTCTGGGCTAAGTGGCTACCTATACGGTCAAATACATATTTAATATCTGTATACGAGTATTTGTGTTTAGTACTTTCTTTGACATGCGTAATGTTCAAGAAATGCATGATTCCAAATAAGTTTTTTACTCGTATCTATTCAAAAATTGTTATTTAAAAGAAGATATTTCTTATATTCTTTAGTAAACCGTACACTTTAATTCACGAGAGTAAACTTTTCTTCTTTCCTAAGTTAGTTGTACGGTGGTAGTAGGTATCGCTGTTATTTTTTAAATTCCCTACGATGCAAATGGCATATTATGTCAAGAAATAGACGATCCCATTATTAATTTCACATATAAAGTGTGCAAGCCGAACATTTCTATATTCTCACAAAATACATTTTTTTTAAATACCTACGTTTATTTTTTTAAATATGAATTGAATGTTTAGAATCAAAAGTTAATGAACTCGATCTTATGTATTGTATTCTTCAGTTGCATCAGTTACCTACATGTAGCTTTTTAGTAATGTACACTACGTAACTCACTTGAAAATTATAACGAACTTTACTCTTACCATGATTTTGCAATGATAATCATTATTTAGTCAATGGGTATTAAACAAAAAATTTCGGTCTATTTCACTTTTATGCCCACCTCCCACTGCGAGCAGAGCGGACTCATTAATGGCTCCGTTTCATGTTTATCGTTGACGAAGTGTAAAGTGTGTAGCTTACGACTGCGATTGTCAACAGCGGTGAACGTTAAACGCAGCTATAAATGATGCTCCGCTCGTGTGGCGGGCTTTACTACGAGTGAGACAGGTATAAACTGCCTTACCCGGACCTAGAGACTAATCACACTGACGATTTTCGAGCGAGTATTATAAAGGTGCGGTTAAACTAAAAGAGCATTCGCTGTTCTAACCTCCCACTCTACGAAATTCGATCGGTACACAAAACGTGATTGATTGATTTCTTAGAACGGGCGCTAGAACAGCGAATGCTCTTTTGGTTTAAACGCACCTTAAGGAGGTAACACAGAGCTAGTTCACTGCATACACGTAGTACAAGTTTTGTATAGAAATCGTTTTGATCGTTTTCTAAGTGATTAAGTCAAAGATCGTGGCGCCGTATCGAAGGTGAGAACAATGTACTTAAATAAGTTTCCAATATAAATCTATGTGTTATGTAATCAACCAGTAGATTACTCAAAACCATGAAAACAATAAAATAGTGCTAGGTTGGATATTTCTTTGAACTGTTTCTGTACATGTTCGCATCTTCTATAAAAATGAGGTATAAGTCCGGTCTTAGACGCCCGTCAACCGTCACCTACTTCAAAGTTTGCTAGTCTACTAACGGTGTGGAACTCATGGTTGGGGACACGCCGCAGCCCGGTGTCAGTGTCGCATGCCCGACGCTGCCTTTATTGCCGACTCGGGTGTATTGTTCGCAACAAATACATAAGTTACTGAACATTGGCTTGTATAGGTACGTTCACGGTGTGCGGTCTTGGATACAGTTGTGTTAGGTACATTAGGATTTTAATTAATATTATGTTTAAGTACCTACTAAAGTTATCTGCGTGATGAAAGGAGGATTCCTCCATGAGTGATGAAAGGGGTAACCTGAGTATTCTATCATGCACTTGAATTTTAGCCTCATGCTAAACTGATAACCGTCGCCGTGTCGTGACGGCAGAAAGAATACATTTGTCACCAGTGTCACCACCCTATCTCTTCCCGTGGGTGTTGTAAGAGTCGGCAATGGGATTAAGGTGTCTGAGAATTCGTTCATTAAAATTGATGATGAACAGCAGCATCATCAAATGTAGTAGACATATTAGTACCTACCTACTGCGATCGCCAATCCGCTTTCCCAGCGTGGCGATTATGGCCATTTGCATCCATACTCACAGTTAATAGGAGAGACCTATGTCCAGCAGTTCACTAGTCACTTATGAGAATTTATGAACACAATACTTACTGTTATTTTAATTAGTTATAACGTAGTAAAATAATATCTTTAAACCAGGAGGAAGCAAAGCCAATTGACCATCAAGTCCATCTTTCCCTACAGGCATAAAACGTTCCTACAGAGGGAAACCTACCGCAATAGCGGGAGGGAACAGCTCGATGGTTTGATTCTCTGAATGTAAACCTCAATTATGTTTACTCGACATCTAAAAAAATTGCTCCTATTTTGTTTAGTGGGTTGTCGGCGCTACACTTTCCAACCCAGGCTCCAGTACTAACGTAAACCTCAATAAAATAATATGTACCGTACCTATGTACGGATGTATTCCCGCTACGTATAAATCACAGCGCTGCTGCCACAGCGGTATCGGAGCTGGCTAAGTTATGGGCCACCAGGCACCTCTCAGCGACTGTAGATATTGTGACTTGTACATGGCAATTATGTTCGTCTACTTTTAGCAATTCATCCAACGAGTTCAATTTATCGTGGATTACAAAAAATTCAGCAACTGCGGGTACCTAAACGTAATTGAATTATCCAGCGATATTTCTTACTTAGTTCATTTAATATTCATTACTACAAATAATCTTCTACATAAAAAAATACTCTTTTAAATTATATTACGATCAGCTGGTAGTTTTTTATAGGTACTTGATTAATATTTCCGGTCGGGAAAGTCTAGCCGCCGAGTCCCGATAGCGTCGAAACTCAAGGGAAATGCCAATAAGTTCAGGATAACGAGTTTTTATCTGAATCACCGACTGAAAACGCCGAGTAACTTCTAAAATAATTTGAGGAAGGATATTTCTATGTCGGTGGCTTTCTTTCTTGTGCTAATATGCGAATTATTTTATCGATGTGTCTGAATTGTCTAAAACCGCATTTTAAAGTTTTGATAATTACAATGATATCTAAAAAGCAGAACATACCAACACAGCCTTGGAAGAAGAAATTTTATTAGTGAAATGCTAAAAAGTTAATATATCCAGGGACGAACCAGGAGAATACGTTGGTAGGGAAAAAGGAGGCTCGCATTTAAGCTGTACTCCTTCTGTAGCTGGCTCTGTATGGCTTTCGCCCAGCTCCCGGAAGGCGACGATGCTGGCCCTCTTTCAGGGTGTATTCGATAGATGTGGCTAGCGGCCCTACCGCGAAAAACGAAATTCGTAAGTTTCGAGGATTTGTCTCTCACTCTAATGACGCCTTCGTTTGAGTAACAGAGATAAACCCTCGAAATTTACAAATTTCGATTTTCGCGGTAGTGGGCCAGATCACATGCGCGTTTTAAGTTTAAAAGTGTGTTTCGGACGGAAACGATCCTTTTATCACCTGAAATATGGCGCTACGTGCTACATAGATAGGTAGTCAGAATAACAGTTAACATATCGAGGTATTCACGCTTTGCGGACAATGGAAATTTACTTCATCACCATTAACTCAAACATACCAAATAATGTGGCCCGTAGAGTATTTAATGCAACACACTCGAGTAAAACACTCGTTGACAGATATTTTAAAACCTAATCCTGATATTATAATATTTGCATTAGATAAATCTGCAAAAATGTATAGCTTGGGGTCATAATTATGCAGTAGTGTATTAACAAAAAAAAACTCTTATTACATCGTTAACTTTTAAAGGCTGTTAAACACATGAATCGTATAAAGTTACAGTAACCAGGCTTTGTCTCCGATGCGCTCGTTTTTCCAGAGATAAAGATATATTTTTAAATATATACTTAGTTAATTATTCGTTAATAAGAAAATTCTTATGGTAGGCGATCATAATTGAAACCATTTTACTTAATAAGAACACATTCTATGATTTATTTCACATTTTTTCGTATCTTGTTTCAAGAGATTTGGTCGAAATGGCACATGTAATGAGAGTTCAGTATATGTATTGGGATTTGACAATGTTAGAAACTAAGTATATAATTCGCTATACTTTCATACCTACATGTGTAGCATAGTTAGATAAGACGTACTTCATAACCGATCCTTATCTCATTTTCACTCCTTACCTACATTTTGTATCTCAATTAATGTATTTTAAGATAATGTTGGTGATATACATTTTTTAACGTGATTGCATTAGATAAGATACTACACTGACATGACGTGAATCATCATACTATTACTATGGTAATGGTACAACAGACTTCATTTCGAAAATGATATTGTTATCTTGAAGGATAATTCTAAATCGGAAATTGCATTCTCCTACATGTCAAACTGGACCTTAGAGCGAAAAATATAGGTAATAAGTAAAAAAAATTCCATGACCTGGTAAAGAAAAAAATATTCATAGACATCGGAGCATTCCAGCACGTCTCCGTCCTTATTCGCCCGATGTGCTTTCATCGCAGTCTCTACCTTTGTGGCTGAATCACCCCCGCGCCCCTCACCCCACTTCCACCCACTTCCGAATTGCGGCCCCAACCCTAAATCCATTTGGAAGTCAGTAGGGTAAGATCGGCCTGGAAAATAATACGGTGTTTCTGAAATTTCATTCCCTAGTGTCTAGGTTTGATTCGCGTAATATTGCACCGTGAACTTGAAATGGCTTTGTAAACTTAGGCGTATTGGAAACTTTGTAATTAATAGAAAATGAAACTCAGGGACACCACGGTTGTTAGTAGCGGTGATTTTTCAGATTCGAGTACCTACTCAAAATCAGTAGTCAACAATCTTTACAAACTACACAATTTTATCAGCGGTGGGGTTGATATAAATATTATAATACTCGCAAAGGAATACCAACCATGACTCATTGTCAAATGTTATGACATCCACTGTACCTACATACACAGGTAATAGGTACTTACATACATACATACATCTAGGTATTTTATCGGAAAAGTAAACTAAGTGTTTAACTAACCGACAATTATTTAATTACCTAAATAACTTACTAATGTATAAGAGCAAGGGGAACCTAGTATAGCCAGTAACGGATTCCCAGTTTATTATTTTTTAAACACAAAGACCGAAGAAAGTGGTCTACCACTTATCGTCTCTTAGGTTATATCTCAGCAGGCTCCATAGCCCAATTTGTTGGCTTTGTATTCCTACTAGTTCATAATTAGGTATACAAGTATTATGAAGATTATTTATTCGCCCTTTCATTATTTTGAAATAATTCACTCATTTTCAAATTAACTAAATATTAAGAATCCAGGAATAGGATTTAAAAAATAACACGTAATATCATTATGTTATTTATATTATTACCCCTAACCAAAGAAAATTTGTTTAAATTGAATATTTTTATTCTGTACACCTATTGGAAAATAAATTACTCAATTATTATTAATAATACGTACTATTCTTACGTAATAGGCGCATTCAGAGCCAAAAAACGCGTTTTGATTGTATAACTTAATCTTGATTAATTTTATGCGAGAACATGGAATATAAAATTGTGCAAGATAGTATTTTGTCAATAGCAAATCGAATTTAAATTCAAGTAATGGTGTCTAGATAGACGTTAAAAAATAATTTTCCACGATATGCATACATAGGATGTAATATTTATACCTACATAAATAAATTTTTGGACATCTATGCACAAATCGACCTAGACCCACGGTAAGCTCCATTAAGGCTTCTTATGTGGGGTACCAGGCGACGATATATATAATAGACAGATGGCATATAGATACTAAAATACATAGACAGCCATGACCAAGGAACAAAAAATGTGATAAATAAAAATACACAAATAATGCCCTCGCCAGGACCTCGAACCCGGAACTTCCAGCTTCCAAGGCACGGTCACTACCTACTAGGCTACATAGGGTCCTATATTAAAACTATCCAATAAGTTCCAGTTAATCCTAACTTCCTACCTAATAGCTCAATAGTAAAAGGTACCTCTACCTACTTGAATGCCTACATACAGACAAAAAAAGTGAGTTATATTTTTCACCAATCAAAAACATGAATTATGTCGTCGTTACAACACGAGTCAATCGTACGCTATACCGGTTGTCACTGCCTCACTATTATCATAATTATGTCACATGTAATAACGGTGTGACGTACTGGCGAGTAGTGTAATATCATGTCACATACTTTTTGTAAACAACGACTCACAGAGCCATCTATGTATAGTCCCACAATTTTCTGGCTTATCACGTGCTCCTGCTGACTCTGTTTTGTTACGTCGGATCGTTTGGCC
>JALPQI010017290.1:0-26311 GCA_025490895.1 Thaumatotibia leucotreta
TGCAACACACAAAAATAGACCTTAATACAAACACGTTTCGGTTCATAGTAATAAAGGCGTCGGCATGAGCAAATGTTTAGGCAATTTGGAAAGGTCCTAGCGTTTAGGTATTTCTATGGAGGGGATTGCAAATGCGTGATATTTTCAACCGACTTCAAAAAAGGAGGAGGTTTTCAACTCAATTGCATGTTTTTTTTTTGTAATGCTTGTTAGGGCTTGTCCATTAATCACGTCATACAATTTTGGCCTGTTCTAGACCCCCCATCCCCCATGGTGATATTTGATGATATTTTCTGGACCCCCCCCCCCCCCCCCTTAGCCAATATGACGTGTAATTTTTTGCCAACTGACGTAGTCCTTTTAATAACACTTGAATTTACGTAGGTACTTGTTTGCCAACTACGAGGTAAATGTTCACGAAGTTTTAAAACTTAGGATTTATTTTTTTGTACTGGCTATAATGCTGTTCAGCAGATTCGAGAGAGAGAAAAATTACACGTGGTTTGTGCGATGACCTCCCCTCCCCTATGGTGATAATTGGTGATTCTTTCTTGACGCTGATGCTTACCGATTAGTCCCATTCTAATTTGGTCCCGTTGGTAATTTGGTCCAGTATCCAGCGGGCAAACTATTCAGTTAGGTAGGTCCAACTTCGAGAAAGAGGTCAATCGTCGAATCCGACTCGGTTGGGCAGCGTTCGGGAAGCTACGACACATATTTTCGTCCAATATTCCGCAGTGTTTGAAGACGAAAGTCTTTAATCAGTGTGTGTTGCCAGTGATGGATGACATACGGTACTGAAACGTGGCCGCTTACAATGGTTCTCATAAGAAGGCTCAAAGTCACCCAAAGGGCAATGGAGAGGGCTATGCTAGGAGTCTCTCTGCGTGATCGGATTAAAAATGAGACCATCCGCAGCAGAACCAAAGTAACCGAAATAGCTCTCTGAATCGCTAAACTGAAGTGGCAGTGGGCGGGGCACATTGCGCGTAGAACCGATGGCCGTTGGGGCGGGAAGGTTCTTGAGTGGCGGCCACGTACCGGAAGGCGTAGCGTGGGTAGGCCCCCCACAAGGTGGACCGATGACCTGGTGAAGGTCGCAGGAGTCCGCTGGATGCGGGTGGCGCAGGACCGGTCATTGTGGCAATCTTTGGGGGAGGCCTATGTTCAGCAGTGGACGTCTTTCGGCTGATATGATGATGATGATGATGATCCAGCGGACTCCTGCGACCTTCACTAGGTCATCAGTCCACCTTGTGGGGGGCTACCCACGCTGCACCTTCCGGTACGTGGCCGCCATTCGAGAACCTTTCCGCCCCAATGGCCGTCGGTTCTACGTGCAATGTGCCCCGCCCACTGCCACTTCAGTTTAGCGATTCGGAGAGCTATATCGGTTACCTTGGTTCTGCTGCGGGTGACCTAATTTCTAATACAATCTCGCGTCAGGGAGACTCCCATCATAGCCCTATCCATTGCCTTTTGGGTAACTTTGAGCCCTCTTAAGAAGGCCATCCACTTTATGTACAAACATGCAATTCACATAACACTAAATGTAGAACATTGTCACGCCACAGTGACCCAGTTCAAAAAACGTCAGATCGAGCGGAAACAGATCGATATTAGATCGATGCCGTTCGCTTACATAATGAAATCGATTGCGTTCAATACGTGCGATAAATCTTGACTGTGTAACCCCATTTTGTACGTGATATAATTTAGTTTATTGACAATTTATCTTTTGATGTAATTCAGCTGTTTGCACATTGTTAAAGAAAAGGTCAGATTTAGCTAAGGTCGACTTAAGCAAATGCAACTTAATAAATATGAGGTAAATGTAACGAAATTGATATTTATCTTAATCTAACAATTTTGTAAAACAGATCTATGTAGGATCTCAGTGTTGCTTTTGATAAATCAATCAATATACGAATATGCTCCAGAAATTGGATATTTTCATCATCAATAGATTAAATAAAATGAAATAACATATTAAATCGCAATTCTATTCGTTCCTTCCTACTATTACATGGACAGTACGTACATGAATCGGTAATGAATGTCATAACAATGGCATAATACTAGTTTAGTCAATTAATGTGTGCATACATTAATTGACTCGGCCAATGTCTGTCGTGTAATATAATGTAGATCACGAAGCTGTATGTGAGATTTAGATCAAAAGTTAGTATCTTTTATTGTTTTCGTTGTCTTGTTTCATAGCAATCTGTCACGCTTTTAGTTGCTGTTTCGATTTGAAACAGTATATTAAAAAAATCCGGTGCACTTGTATTTCATTTTCACATATCAAAAATTGGAAATACATCATACAAAAATCACAACTGTGTCACGTTTTTTAGGGACACAAAATAAGGCAACGAAAATAATGTTGACCCATTAAATAGATTCCCTCATCGGGTTTGACGGGTTGCCTGAGTTGCGGAGAGCACAAGATGAGGATTGGAAATTTAAAAATAAATGAGGAAAGTACTAAAGCGTGCCCTTTCGGACAATAATGATTTAATGAGTAAGTACAGGAAACAAACTTGAGGTCAGGCCTACTACCACAAAGTTCGAAATCCGTAAATTTTGGGGATTTGTCACTCTCACTCCAACGAAGGCTTTACTTAGAGTGAAAAAGACAAATCCTCGAAAGTGGATTTTGATGCTCGCACTTTATCAAAGGTAACGAAAAGTCAACGTTTTCTGTGATTATACTGATTATTGGAGAAATTAACCATTTTGGAGAGATTTTAATGAGGAACGAGAATAATTGCAGTGTAACCCGTTGACCTATATAAAAAGGTACTTACTTATAAATCACTTATCATGTCATATTCCATGACCATGGAATAATGCAACTTGGTAAACTATAAAATTAAAGCCTTGTTGGTAATGTCTATGAAGCTGGAGGTTTCAGGTTCGAATCCCGGCGAGTGTATTATTTGTGTATTAATTATCACAAATATGTGTTCCTTGGTCGTGGCTGTCTACGTATTTAAGTATCGTCGCAATAGAAAAGTTACCCCAACCATCGCTCGGCATTAGTTTAAGCTACAGAATACTAATTTATTACTATTAAAGCATGCAAAGTAACGTCAGGAAATAAAAACTCACCGAAAATTAGACATGTTTTCGTCATCGTTTTCTATCGAGCGAACTTCAATCCTAGTTATACAAATTTGTCCCCAAAAGGGCCCTTGCAAATATGATGTAGTTTCTGTATGTATGATATTTTGGCATATTTTCATGTTTAAGACATCTTAAAATTCAATCTCCGAACTGTAATTTTGTTTAAATAAGGCGCCCTCTTAATTGAGTTTACCGTTTCGCGATTTGTGTAAGATGTCTCAAGATATTTATTATGTATAGAAAATATATTGAAACAAACAAAGAAGGATATTGGTATTTTTTTTTTAGTTTATTTCAAGTTTTGATATAATATGATGAAGGTATACGAACAGACCTATAGTTCCATAAAATATAAGTACTACATGTTCGTTACATTTCGGGTACAGGATAGGTAAATAGGCGCCTTCGCGATAATCTGCGACGCGCTCAATGGGAAAACAAATCTTGATAGAAATTGTTAACTTAATAAAATAGGAAGGTATATGATTGTAAGGTAACATAGTTATAAATTGTATTGTTGGTATTTTTATTACTACCTAGCCCACGATCGTTTCATAACTCCCATTGCAACAAGGACATGCAATTAACGACAGAAATCGATTCGGACGCGATTGTTCGATGTCGATCTGAAGCCGTACCATTACTTTGCAAGTATCGGTAACGTTAGGTTTTACTCGATACGTAAAGCAGGCCATCGCGCTCGCTCCAATATGTCACTAGCGCGATAGAATGCATTACGTATCGAGTAAAATTAACATTCACCATAAAAAGCAATAAAAAAAAATAAAAAACGAACAATTACACTAAAATAAAAATAAGGCATGTCCAGGGTCCATATGGACCGCATTCCAGCTCCTCACAATGGGACACTCTAGCCTATCAATAATGGTGTTCAGCAAGTCGCTGGCACTATCCCGCACGCGACGCATCAGGGAGGCAACTCGTTTCCGCATTATAGCCTGAAAACCGTCTACGCGGGCCTCTGCAACCTGACGTATCGTTTACTTTCCAACTCATGGTACTACATTAGGCTTAGCACATGATTGGTGCGACAATACAGGGTGAACGATATGAAATGTTACCAAGTTGATTTTATTTAGTTTGGTGTCAAAGTAATAGCGGCTTATTATTGGAAATATGTTTTGGACACCGCATTGAAGTCTCAAGGTGCATTCAGACCAAGCTAACATTCGCTATTCTAACCTCCCACTCTACGAAATTCGATCGTTACACAAAACGTGATTGGTTGATTTCGTAGAGCGCGGGATAGAACAGCGAATGCTCTTTTGGTCTGAAAGTCTGAATGCACCTTTAGGCAGGTAAACATTTGGGTTGTAGACCGCAAACATAGGAACGAAACTGAGCTTCGGCTTATAAAGCTTCTCAGAACAAAACATGCCTGAAAACCGAATTTCACGTGTCATTTCTCCAGTGCAATGAGTTTCGGATTTTTTATCTAGTCTATTTTGAAGAGAAAGGTGAGACCAATTAAACATGCTAGTATAAACACAATGAGGAAAGCGATCATATTTCACTGGCACATATTACTACCACTGGATCACAAACGTGCTGCACGCAAATATTTTTTTATCGTTTGAAGACCATAGTCAGGGCAAAAGGTAGTATATTGACTGAAAGTAAATTTAATCACAAAATATAATCTTTTTTCACTTGTTTTTCTTACTTAATGGTAATCAATTGTTGCATTGCAACTAAAAAATCGCCGTCCTTTGAAATTGGTAACACCTCATATCGTTCACCCTGTATATCGCCGCGAGACAAACTATCTGTCCCTATTTTATTAATATAGTTAGTAAAAGGCGGGAAATCTATCTCGCAGCGACATACTGTGGTCCCAATCGTGTGCTAAGCGTACCTACTGGTCAATTGGTCCACTTTCGATTGCAGGCTCCGTCGTATAATCGATTTGATCGATCTTATCTATGTTTTGTCATATGTTCAATTGTTCTTAATGATCTATTTATCATGATTATCGATATGTTACGGAAGCCCTTGGACTATTTAAAGTGGAATATGTACAGTCGACGTCAAAGATATCGTTGCGGTTTTGGCGCCAAAAATATATTTACAAGACTTTATTGCCTTGACATTAACCCTTCGTATGTCTAAGCACTGATCAGTAACGAGGAAACTATTAGGAAAAAATATTCGCGACACACGAGGGGTTAAGGTCGTGTAAATTGACATAGACTGTAACCTATAGTCTGAGATTTCTACGGATTCCTGTGACCATCATCAGGTCATCAGTTCCACCTTGTGGGGGGCCTACCCACGCTGCGCCTTCCGGTATAACTTTTTCACAATTTCTTATTTAACGCTCTTATTACACATCATCATGTCATAGTACGATCAAACCGTACATTATTTTACCCTAAACTCACAAATCAAGTAGTATCACTGCATTTTTTGTATGTTGTATAGACACCATAGGGCAGTATAAAACCACAACCACAAAAAGTTGTGCTAGCTGCGTAGTACGTGAAAAACTGCGAACTTTACGGTAATTTTTTAGTTTCAGATTTTTATTAAAAAAACCTTACGTTTTTAGGGTTCCGTAGCCAAAATGGCAAAAACGGAACCCTTATAGATTCGTCATGTCCGTCTGTCCGTCTGTCCGTCTGTCACAGCCGATTTACTCGGAAACTATAAATGCTACAGTAACGAAATTTTGTGAGAATATGTGTTGTATGAACCGCTACAGGATTATGATACTAAATTGTAAAAAAAACCATTGGGGTGGGGGCCCTCCATACATGTAACTGAGGGATAGAAAATTTTTTTTAGTTTTACATAAGCGTGTGGGGTATTAATAGAACGGTCTTTGAAAATGATATAAAGGTTTATACATCACATTTTTATTTAAGCAAATCGTTTTCGAGATATCAGCTCTCAAAGTCTGAAAAATGTGTCCCCCCCCCTCTATTTTTTAAACTACACGATATAAAATTTTGAAAAAAATATATGTTATGCACATTAATAAACTCTATCAACGATTTTTGGTTTGATTAAATTATCTCCTATAGTTTTTGAGGTAGGTTGATTTAACTGTATTTTTTTAATAATAAATTGATAATGGTACGGAACCCTTTGCGCGCGAGTCCGACTCGCACTTAGCCGGTTTTTAGATATCATATATGTTATTAAACGTTTAAATATTAATAAATTTCCAACAAGTTGAGCTAACATGCGATACCGTACGTCGTATAGTTTCAGAGATTTGAGACTTCAAAAAGTACTCTTTTTTGTAAACTAGATAAAATTTTGTATTTTGCCTCTTCTTTTGTAATATCGCCTCACCTAATATTGCTACGAAAAACATGCAATAATGACCTGATAGCGCACTTAATATTCTTTCGTTAAAGGGTAAAATCATGTCAGCAACTGCTGAACATAGGCCTCCCCAATAGTCCCCAAAAGATTGCCACAATGCCCGGTCCTGCGCCAGGTCACCACGTCATTATATAGTCCACCTTGTGGGGGGCCTACCCACGCCGCGCCTTCCGGTATTACTTTTACACAATTTCTTATTTACCGCCCTTATTACACAATGTACAATGTACAATTATATCCCTCTAGTTCGTACCAATATGTGAGTTCAAGCGGTATGAATAGTAAATAAAGTAGATGAAGCGCTTAAAACATATACGCTGACAGCTCATAAAAGACGGTTGAGACTGTGCCAGCGCTGACAGTCTTTCATAACGCATTGTTTGGTTAATGCTACACGCCCATTTGATCCGTCGCCATTGCATACGTTATCATGAGCGGCGGCGTCCGATGGTTTTTTGACCGGCGGCGGCGGCGTGATCGGCGTGAAATCGGCGTGACCTCGACTGAGTTCAAAACATAGCTGTCACTCAGAAATGTGGCCTAAACGTACTATATTTCAGTAATTGAAGTATGCACTTCACCACAAAACATCGAAAATACTTCAAATTATCATTATAATTAATTCAGCCATAAGATAAGACGTCCATCGCTAAATATAGGCCTCCCCTTTAAACCTCCATTAATACTGGTTAGAAGTGATCTGCATCCAGCGACTCCCGGCAATCACCATAAGGTTGTTGGTCCATCTTGTGGGCGGACGATAATGCTCCGTTTTTCAGACCGTGAGCTTCTATCAATATAGCCTGCCTATTGCCACTTCAGCTTGCTGCTAATCTGGAGGGCTATGTCGGTGACTTAGGATCGTCTCCGGACCTGATCTCAACATTTCAGATAGGATAAAGTAGAGATACTCCGAACATAGTCTCTAGATAGCTCGTAAGGCGACTTTGCGTTTTGAGATGTGGTCGATAGTAAAGGACCACGTTTCAGCGTCGTAACTCAATACTGACTTTCCTCTTATGACAATGCGGTATGTCAGACGAAAAAAATGGATAAAGGTTATTGAAGCAAAATAGATACATTACATAATAAAATAAAAAACGGTGCCCAAGCGAGTTGAATTCGGTCTGTTGACATATTTTTCGAAGTTACTTAATTGGACTACTTGTCCCACGTAGGCGTACAAGTAAACAATTTTGAGTAATAGTACATTACTATAGAGGACGGGAAACGAAGTATCAGTTCCTTCGGCCAGATAGATCTACTTGGCTTGTAACCTTGTTTCTCGCCGAGATTTGTATAGCGCTTTTCTCAAACTTGCAATGAAATAAAAAATCGAAAGTGATTTTTACAGTACACGAACAAATTAAGTCAAAAAACGAAACGAATAAAAAAAACAACTTATAGGTTTGTCAATTTTTTTTTAAACTATTTGAGATAATCTTTTACCCGGTGACACTGGCATTAGTTTTTTTTTCTACTGTAAAATGCCAAGATGTTCTATCACTTTACAAGTTACTTCCGGTATTTAACTTTTTAAAGCAGGTGACTTCCGGTACTTAACAGTCCTAAGACTGCAAAGTAGTTATGAAATGCCTTTACATATCAAGTTCAATCATCGAACCAGCGAGATGGTACTTCCTGGTTTGATTTGACGTACGTAATGCCAACATTTCATTGCAAGTTTGAGAAGAGTTTTTAAAAGTGACGGGGATGGGTACAATATTGGCATTTGGCATACATTTCGTCTTGCTCATCATGTCCGTGTTCATTTTTGTACTCACTCATTAGGAGCCAACTCAGAAACTTGAAGGCGTCTTCCATTGCGGCAGTAAGGAGTTTCAGAGAAATAACGTCTGTGTTACGCCTCTTCGCAACGGAATCGTGTTAATGACCAGCTTCTGTATTCGGATTAACATTGTGGCGTTACTATATAAATGTCACTATATATGCTTACATTTCCACTGAACGGAGGGCTTTTCTTAGTCGACAATCGCTAAGCATAATTGGAAATTATCAAATTATACACTTCAGTCTTTTGTATAATTTGCTGCAGCATATGGATGCGAATTATGGGTCTTTGCTATAGCTTCCTTGGAATCCGGCTTATTCTGGAGGCTAAAAACATCAAGTCCGTATTCCACACACACACACACACAGTCTGATGACCCTTGAAAACAATTTAAAAAACATGGCTCAGGAACGTGACGGGTCTGTAGTTTTCCCAAAGGGCGTTATTAATATTACCTTTTTTGAAGAACAACATCAATTTGCTTCTGTTCCATGTGTCAGACGTTTTCTCTCGGAAAATTGCTAGCTCAAATTCAAGAGCTTCTGGGCGACTTAAAGTACCGGTGTCACACTCGCTCTTAGAAGTTCCGTTATTCCGTTTTCGCCCGGCACCTTGTTGGTCTTAGGCTGCTTCACGCCATTTTAATGTTGCACAGATTTATGTCCGTGATATCTTCGGTGTAAGGTCAATCTCCTACTAAGCTCTCCATGGTCTTTATGGCCATATGGCTGGAACTGTCCATAGAACCTTTCGAACTCAGCGAAAACATATGCTTTTGTCGACGTTATGCGAAAAATGTATATTGCTTGTGGGTTCACAAATATATATTATTTTGTTTATTTTTAAAACTTTATACTGAAACTAAAAGTACAAATCAAAATATTTAGTTAATAAATAATTTGATTTGTATTTCGCAATATGTTCTTTATACTGTTGTCAAATTGCTCCTGAACAAACTGGTTTTGTTAAAGGAAGGGGTACCCGGGAGCAGATATTGACAGTTCGACAAATTGTGGAGAAAGCCAGAGAATTCAACAAGGCCGCCTACATATGCTTTGTGGACTTCTCTAAAGCGTTCGATTCTGTCAAATGGCCCAGGCTCTGGGAAACGCTAACGGCGATGGGAGTTCCAAAACACCTGGTACACCTCCTACGAAGGCTGTATGAGGTTGTGTGTTGAGGTGCAGGTGAGGGTTTGTCTGCTCACTTCCACCCCAATGCAGGAGTCCACCAGGGATGCATTATATCTCCGCTGTTGTTCAACGCGTACACAGAGCTCATAATGAGGATTACACTTGAATACTGGACAGATGGCATCTCTATCGGTGGCTTCAAGATCTCCAACCTGCGATATGCAGATGATACCACATTGTTCGCCACCAGTATCCAGCATATGGTAGAACTTCTCGGCAAGATGGAGCGCGTTAGCCTTGAGTTCGGACTTAAGATAAACAGGTATAAAACAAAAATTATGATTGTCGACCGCATGAATAACAATTCTCCAGAAATTACTCAAAATTGCTAATTGTGATGTGGTGCAGTCGTACATTTATCTGGGGGATTTAATTACGAACAACGGAGGATGTATCGATGAAGTGAAGAGGCGTATGGCAATTTCTAGGTCTGCAATCGATAAGTTAAGGAGGATAAGTTTAAAATATGGAGGAATCGTAACATATTCGGCTTGTTCAGGCACGAAATTTCGGCTTGTTCAGGCACTTATATGATTCCCCATATTTTTGTACGCCGCAGAAACGTGGACCCTGCGGGAAGTAGAGACGAAGAAGATAGACGCCCTAGAGATGTGATGCTGGAGAAGAATGCTCGGAGTATCATGGACTGAATTCCGTACCAACGAGTCTATACTTCGAGAACTAGGCATCAAACAGCTTTTATCATCTTTAGTTCAGTCTCGTATCTTCACTTTTTTTGGTCACGGATGCCGCCGAGGAGAGGTGGCTATTGAGCGACTTGTGGTCCAGGGAAAAATTGAGGGAACCAGGCCACGAGGAAGATCGCCTATGAGGTGGACTGAACAGATAAAAGCGGCTGTAAATGGCTCGTCATCACTGCATGAATGCACGAGGAGGGCGGCCGTCAGAGAGGAGTGGCGACGTGTTGTAAAGCTTGCCACCAACAGTTGAAGTGATGACGATGCATTTTGAAGTAATTCTGTTAATATGAAAACTAAGTGCGCGATCAAATTGTAAACCTTATATTTACTGGGGATTAATTATTAGAATTGATAAACGAATCAATATTTTTGACACGCCGATTTCACGCCGGTCATATTCATCGGCGGCGGCGGCGTGGAAAAATCATCGGTGGCGGCGGCGCGGCGGCGCGGCGCACATGTCTAGTTGCAGCGTTATTCGACATTCGAATGACGTTATACTTCGTCATTTGTATAAGGTACCGTGCCTTCTTCAAATAACAAAGTAGCACGTTGTATCGAATATAAACATTAAACATCGGCAAAAATGATGCCACCAAAATTAGGCGGTTGAAACGCTCAGAATTTCACCCAAAAATGCTACAAAATTAATAAATAAAGCTTCATTTATTCCTTAATAAATATATAAATTACATATAATAATTATCTACATATTTATTGAGTGTAAGTTATCGTTTTCATTAAAATTCTATGACAGTATAATCTGAAAGATAGTATAGTCAACCAAAAATGTGGTTTACCACTTTTCGACTTTATTACAACTGAATAGAAACGAAAACTCTGTCTGTCTAATATTGCATAAACGTCACATATGTTAGAGAGGGACAACGTTGTATGAAGCTGAGTCTCTTTCCGGATACCGATGTACAAACTTGCCCGGTACTGTAGTAATTTGTATATTTCATAAAATAATTAAAACTGCAGTGATCCTTAAAATGTTTTTAGTATGCACCTTTACAGACCAAAAGAGCATTCGCTGTTCTATCCCCCACTCTATGAAATCAACGAATCACAATCGAATTTCGTAGAGTAGGGGGATAGAACAGCGAATGTTCTTTTGGTCTGCATGCACCTTTACAGGCAAGTCCCTTAAAATCTTACTTTACAGATTTCATATACATAGTTTATAGGTGCCTACGTTTACTTAAAATTCATTGCATTTTTTGCTTAACCAAATAAAAGTGTAATCAAATAAATCAACAGGATTCACATCCTTAAGCTGCAGTGGCCATTTAACCGCTTTATGGGCCATAAAAGCTCACGAAATGAGCTTTTTGGTTGCAATATACATTTTACTCTGAGACCAAAATAACACCTGAGTAGCAATGATTACAGAGGTTTCATAAGTTGAAAATTTTCTAATGCTAATGAAAACGGGAACTAACAATCAATTTAATTGAATCCTATAGGGATGAAGGGATACTAATAAATTAATTTTTCACCATCACAAATCCTCGCGTGGGTGCCGTAAGAGTCGGCTAAAGGATCGAAGTTTCAATGAATATTCGTTTATAAAGATTGATGATGGGCAGCAGCATCATTATTATTCAACACAGTGGACACACTACCGCGATCGCTAACCAGCTTGCCCAATGCTACCATTTTTTTTATGTGACGAATGTAGACAACTGAGCTCTCAGCCCACCTGATGGAAAGCAGGAACTGTGGCACATGGTGACCATAAAATTGAGTATGCACTGCCTACCATGAGTACTTAGATGGATTGCCTCTATCTATGCCAGTAATCACACCGGCTATCTTACCCCCAACCCGAAACACAGCAGAGCAAAGACTGCTATTTAGCGGCACGGTTATAGGGAATTACCTCCTAATGTCCATAAGCATAGTTAACATGAGAGGCCTTCGTCCAGCAGTGGACTAGAGAGGCTGATGATGTTTGTGATGCTCTAATAATCGAATAAATGTTTGTTTCCCGTATAAATATTCTCATAGGAAAATTCTTATTAATTCTCATGAAACTCAGATACATCAAAAAAATCCGGCTATTTTATGTATCGCCAGGTCTGGTACTGTACCTTCGATGTAATGTACATAGCTTACATTATAAATCTTATAAGTAATGCGAATGATCATTTCTCAAGCTTCAAACATGTAAGTTACATTTACTATAAAATAGTGACATAGTCAGGGAGTGCCGATACTCGAATAATTTTAATGGCGTCCATAAACAAGACGAGAAAAGGTCACAAATGTCACTTCCTAGTGACGTCACTATAATGCTAGACAGGTGTGTGTGAGTCAGATAGAAAATTCATTGTCTATGCTTAGCGCATATTCCGAGCGATATTGGATCACTGAATGTATTAAGGTTGACTGAATTTTTTTTTCATCATACTTGCTGTCTAAGCGGGCCATTGCTTGCATTCGTAGCGGAAGTAATAGAAAAGTGAAATTCCCTAGCGAGTAATAGAAATGTCAATACGTCATTTAATAATATTTTGTCTTAAAACTTATTTTTTTGTCGGCAAATGTGATGAAAAACATTGTATACATCACGGTCGGTAAGCGGAATACTAACTCGAGTCATTAAAAGCCCTCCGCCAATGGCGTCGGCCTTCTAACACTCTCGTTAGTAATTCCGTACTTACCTCCATAAAACACAATGTACTATTACATAATTATGTACCTAGTTAAAGGCCTTTGAAGAAAACAAAATTTAATGTCATATTTTTTGTGTTACTTAGTTAAATTTTATGTAACGACTTTCAGTAGAAAAAAAAGCGATCAATTCAATTTTTCTATGTCAACACATACGCGCCCACAGACTTTGAGTATGATGCCTTTTACTACGAGTCGACTGAGGGATTGAAGTGACTGATGAATGATGATTGATAAAAGATTGATGGGCAATCGCAACATTCGCAACCAATACGAAAGCAACAGTGATGTCATAATGATCGTAATTATAGTTCTATACGCAGGTTTCGGTCCATATTATAATTATGTTAATAGCTGGTCTATTATAAGTGTTATAGTAAGTTGACGTCATTTTTTGATACTATTAAAATGTGGCCGACCGTGTGGTGACAGCAGTAAGAATACTTTATCATCACCCCAACTCCTCCTGCGGGTGTCGTAAGAGTCGACTAAGGGATTGAAGTGTCACTGACCATTATTTGATAAAACATTAATGATGGGCAGCAGCGTCATCATAATGGACACATTACTGCGATCGCCAATCCGCTTGCCCAGCGTGGCGATTATGGGCATTTACCTACTAATGCGTCTATAGTTAAAAGGAGAGGCCTACGCCCAGCAGTGGACTATCATAAGCTTATGATGATGATGATTAAAATGTGATATTTAAGTTACCGAAGTACTATGTTTTATTCCCCATACTATATGCATGTACTCTCTGTCAAGCAATCTCCATAAAAAGGCAGCAAATTCAAATTTCCTATGAGCAGTTAACTCATCGCGCATACATTTTTTGCATTTTCCACCTTATTTTACTAACAGTGATTGTTTGACATAGTATATAATTCATCATCATCATCCTATGATAGTACACTGTGGGACGTAGGCCTCTCCTATTAACTATGCGTATACACGCATTAGGAGGTAAATGCCGATAATCGCCACGCCGGGCAAGCGGATTGACGATCGCAGTAATGTGTCCACTATGATGACGCTGCTGCCCATCATTCTTTTATCAAATAATGATCAGACACTTCAATCCCTTAGTCGACTTTTACGACACCCGCAGGAGGAGTTGGGGTGGTGACAAATGTATTCTTACTGCCGTCACCACACGGCCAAATAGTATATTATTATTATTTAGGTATTTTTTATTATTTCCTTTATATCATTGATTCCCTATAGGCAAGGTTTTTTACAAAGTGTCTATGAAAGTAAAATACAATAAAACATACAAAAATATTTAAAAAACTAGCATAGAATTAGAGTGCCGCTAGCAGCAGAGCGGGCACAAGCTGCTGGTGGTTAGGGCTACAGGGAGAGGAACCGCCGGAATAGACGCGTTGTGTTCAGGATTACCACATTCTGCATTTGACCCTTGATCCAACCTCGAGAGCCTCTTGAGGTGTTGATCGAGACTCTTCTTATTTTTTTATTTATTGTTGGAATATTTGTTAATTTTCCAACTTCACTTACCTATAAATAAATGAAATGTATTCAGATTAAAAAAGATTCAATGGGTTACAAACTGGCGCAAAGTAATAAAATAGGGTGTTCCTTATAGTAGAAAAAGGTGTTTACACTCTATCACTTTATTTAAGCTTTGCGTGTGTACAGTCAGGTTCAAAATTGCATGGACAGTTTATGAATGAATTCATTCATAAATTGTACATCCAATTCTGAACGCCACTGTACAAAGTCAATAAAAAAATTCAATAAGTGATTGTTTACTTCTAATGACATCCAAAGCTTATCTCGTACAGATAATTTATCAAAGAATAAACCTAACTTCATAATGTATATAAATAAAACAATAACTTGAATTAAAATGTCCGTGTGTCATTGCACCCCCTGACTCACGAATACCAATAAAACTCAAACAACGTTTGATAAATAACTTTTTTGGCACAAGTTACCTTCAAGTTATCAAAAGGCCTAAAAATAAACATCTAAACCGCAAAGCGATTTTTTATGCAAAATCAAGAGGAAAGTCATATAAAAACGTCTTACGTGCGTTAGGGCTTATAAATTGTAAGCACATGATAAGAGCGGGTTTCTTAGTATTTTTCGGGATAATATTTTAAGTGCTTTTTTAATTGTAAATAAAAACATAATTTTGGAGAGCTGTTTTTGGGATGTTAGAATTGATACATTGATTATTATTCCTTTTTTACGGCCTTTGCACCTCAGTCAATGTGTAGTGAACCTGCCTTCGAAATCCGATAAGGGTCGGGTTTTTGTATAATTATTTATCACCACATATTACTCTCAAACTAACACAAAATGATTTTGAACCTAGGATTTAGTATAGTATACATAAGCTGTTACTATAAAATAGAGAAAAATAACTTAAAATGGAACTTAGAATTGAATTACAAAAAGTACCTACATTCATAAGCGCATGAAAACTTAGGAAGCCGCGAAGTATCAATATTTCCATAAGAGCGAAACGGACAAACAATACTTAGTAACTTGTAAAGTTGGGAGGCGTTAAGCAGTAATCGCAGAAGAGCAAATTTGATATAGCTTCAAAACCTTTACACAAAGTCACTGAACCTTCAAAACTTTTTTTGCACTATCACTGTCCAATTAAAGGATTCCAGTTCAAGATAAAAGCACAACCACAAAAAAAAACAAAGATATCAAACGACAGGCACACGACCCTTTCGAGGTCTTTGAACGAAAAATGGAAACATTTCTCGAACGATTACAAAATAAATGCACGCAAAGACCAACGAAAAAAACTGTCGAAATGCGGTATATATTAGTATAATAAATATCACTTTGGCTAACTTAGTATCGTTATTTTTATTTAGCTTTCGGTTGCCAAGGTGAAAAAATTTGAAGATAATGAAAGGAGACACCCCGAGGAGATACTGGCAACACAAGAATACAACTTAACTTGAAATAAATCAGGCTAATAAGATTTAAATGAAAATGAATTCGATATTTATGTAAGTATTGTGATGATAAATGCCAATAATAAATACAAATGTTTATTACCTCCCGATAAGGTAGACGTTTTCTCTCTTTCTAATAAATACATTAGTCAAAGTGACATATAAGGACAAAACGCATATTATCTTAATATATCGGATTACATTGTGGTGTTTCTATGTATTTTGTGACGATGCGTGAATCGGAACGCACATTGCCCCTTCCACGTTAGGTTCTGGCCGTTTTAGATCCTTATTTCCAAATTTAAAATTACAAATTCCCATTATTCATTCATTTCCTTGATCAGTCATCCTCAGTCCATCAGAAGACGCAGATCGATTTATTACTAAATATTTGTCAATTTAATCAAGAATCTGAGTGCAGCACGAGTCAGTGCTTTGTGTAATTTTAATACCCAGTGAATGTGTTTTATACTTATATATCTGTTACTGTTACCTGTGTTCGTTGTTCTTTCCCAAAGGCACAATATTGTAAGTTTCATACTTTATAGTTTTACATTTATATATATTCCAACTCAATATCAGTTTAGCTGACTGTACTTGTATCTATTACAGGTGCCTTTGTTTTCGAATAATAAATATCCTACTGGCTGCCCTACTTCCCGTTTCCTTTCCGCTCCCGTCTCCGAAACCCTGAGGGCTACACCCTCACACTGGCGCCTCAACGTTCCCGAACCCACAACCCACGACCAACCACCACCAACTGATCCGGATACCAAGAACTTCAAGACCTACAGAAAAAGCTATACCTTTTTATTTTTACTTTTTATACAATTGTAATTATCTTTTTATTCCTTTTTCCAAATTCTAAAAGATTCCTAGACGATCCCTCCCAATTTCGACCCTCTCTCTCGGCCTATAATTATTATTTTTTTTAAGTTTTATCGATCAATATAATTTTTCATCCCTCACAGCACAAACCATCAACCTGTATATTATATTTAACCATCTGACAATTATATAACCCTATCTCTAATTCTCCAATCTATCTCTATAGTGCCATCTTCCTTGTATTTCGCGAGACAGTATACTAACAAAACACAAAACAATCTTAGAAACACTCATTTACATACATTAAACACAATCCAAGATTTCACTGAAATCATCACAAATTGACTTATCTATGGTGTTTTTAAAACTCACACCGAGTCACCAAAACATAAGTTAATACTTACTTACTGGAGTGCTGCTGGAGAATACCCTCAGTGTATCCTACATCGATACCAACACTGGAAAAGGTACTTTCCTAGGACTTATTGAAAGTCGCTATCTAGAGGTACCCTGACTGGTTACGGTTGACATTCACACATTCGTGTAGTAAAACACTTAAGCATTAAATAAACTTTAATCTTTTAACCAGTTAAAAATGAATCCATTATTCTTGAACAAGCCCGAGATTATATACGAGCTCAAGCTTAGGAACATCCAATTTCCCAGCTCCTCCCAGGCTGACGAGTTGCGGCAATTGCTGACTTCCAACTTAACATCAGCTGATTCTTACGAAATCAGTCCATACACATTGGAGGTAGACCTGAAGGAAATCGGCAAATGCTTATCCTTGTTGACATCCCAATTACTCCTTCTTCCATCAAACAGTGCACACAGTGATAAAATCAAAACTTATTTACATCATGTTACGCTTCGTGTAAACCGCTTAAATATCACAACAGAGTCAACATCCGATATAATACAAAATTATAAAAATATTTGTGAACAACTGACAGAATGTCAAACAAAATTCAATTTTTCACAAACGCCAACTTCAGTTGCGTCAAGTTATGCATCTGCGACCTCTTTATTGCATGGTAATACGAATCTCGATTTACTCGCGAATAAACTATGCAACCTCCCTGACAATAGACCTAACGACTTGAAAAAGTTTAACTACAAAGGTGATAGCTGTCCACATGATTTTATTCGTAACATAGAAGAGTTCGCAACTGCACGAAATATTGACGATAAGCGTTTATACAATTACATATATGATTTTCTTTCCGGTACTCCCTTAGACTGGTATAGGTCAAAGAAACATACTTTGACAGATTGGAATTCCTTCAAAAAGCAATTTCTTACTGATTTCGAATTACACGATCATGATTATAATCTCATGCAGACAATTTATTCTCGCAAACAAAATCAAAAGGAAAGAGTCATTATGTACTTTTCAGCTATGGAAGCACTATTTTCAAAACTACATAAACCTCTTTCTGAAGAGACAAAGATTGACATATTACGTAGAAACCTGAATCCGTATTACAGCACTAAATTACTCCCCACAGATATAGTATCAATAGACCAATTATTCAAATCATGTAAATGGTATGAAAGCTGCAATACAACCTCTACCTATTATGTTAATCCTAATCAAGAAAATTCGAACCATACCTCATACCAACCACATATACCTCCATTTCCATATAAATCTACAATTCATGCTGTATCAAACCAAACAGAAAGTGTACGTTTCTCCTGTCCCCGCTGTAGAACAAACAATCATTCCTTAGATGTATGTAAAAGCGAAAACATCGTGTGTTTTCGTTGCGGTAAAAAGAATGTAACCTATCCGAAATGTACTAATTGCCATAAATTTTCAAAAAACGCGTAAAGGAGAAAAGTAACACAACTAAAACTACAGCTACAGAATGGAACCTTTGGTTAGATACTATCAAATTATTCATGTCATCTTACAAAACCACCACAGCACTTTTTACCAAAAACCCACATGATGTACGTCCATATGTCAATGTACAGTCAAATAATTTAACCCTTTGCGGACTTTTAGACAGTGGCAGTGCCATTAGCATTCTTGGTCACGATTCTCACAAAATACTTTTATCCCATGGTTATACATTAAATAACAAACATACCATTACTGGTACTGTGGCTAATGGACAATCAATAAAGTCTATTGGTACAATTCAAATACCAATAAGCTTCAAAAAGAAACTAGCGATTATCACCACACATGTCATACCACAAGTGACCCAACCGTTGATCTTTGGTATAGATTTTTGGAAAATCTTTCAGTTAGCCCCAGACATACTTAATACTTTAACAACATTTTCTAATAATTATATCGATACATTAATAATTAATAACTCTTCCCCTGATTACATCACTCATTATGATAGCCTTACTGATACTCAACGTTTAATTTCTGATGTTTTAATCGAAAAGTTTAAGCACATTTCGACTGAAACTAAACCTTTAGGCAAAACCCATCTAGTGGAACATCATATCGATACCGGTGATCACCCACCAATCAGACAACGATGCTATCGACTTTCACCGGAAAAACAAAAGGCCTTATGCAAAGAAGTAGACGAAATGCTTAAGCTTAATGTCATAGAGCCTTGTGAAAGCCCATGGCTCAATCCAGTTATAATAACTCCAAAAAAAGATGGAACCTGGCGTTTTTGCATTGACAGCCGGAAACTCAACTCTATCACACGCAAAGATGCTTACAAACTCCCATTCATTTCCGATATCCTTGATAAACTAAAGAACGCTAAATACCTTTCCTCCATTGACATTGCCAAGGCATTCTGGGAAATTCCCCTACGTCTCTCAGACCGTCCTAAAACTAGCTTTCATGTACCTTCAAAGGGCATGTACCAGTTCCGTGTAATGGCTTTTGGCTTGACCAATGCACCTGCAACGCAACAACGTTTCATGGATGCATTATTCCCGTCTGATTTGCTTGACAATTCAGTTTTCACTTACTTAGATGATATAATCATCATCAGTAACACCTTCGAAGAACATATTGAATTACTAAACAAAGTATATAAGAGACTCGCAGAAGCGAATATAACAATAAACTTCCCCAAATGTTCATTTTTCAAAAAAGAACTTAAATATCTTGGCTACATTATCAACGAACACGGTTTACAAACAGATCCCGAAAAAGTTAAAGCAATATTAGATATCCCTGCCCCCACTTCCGCACGAGAAGTTAAAAAGTTCCTCGGAACAGCTAGTTGGTACAGACGTTTCATTCCTGATTTCAGCACCAAGGTCGCACCTCTAACAAGATTAACCTCTACTTCCAAAAAGGCCCCACCCTTTAAATGGACTTCTACAGCGAACCAAGCCTTCATAGCTATTAAAGAAGCCCTTGTCTCAACCCCTATCTTGACTTGTCCAGACTTCTCTAAACCTTTTGCAGTCCATTGTGACGCTTCTAGCTTCGGCATAGGTTCCATGCTCACTCAAGAGTTCGATGGTGTTGAAAAACCCATTGCCTACATGAGCAAATCCCTTACTGGTCCTCAAAGAAACTATTCCATAACAGAAAGAGAATTACTTAGTGTCATTCTTTCCTTAGAACATTGGCGTTGTTACCTTGACAACGGTATAAAATTTACCATTTACACAGACCACTCTGCATTGCAATGGTTTCTCCACCTTGACAACCCTACTGGACGTCTAGCCCGTTGGAGTATTCGTCTTTCGACATTTAACTTTGAGATCAAACACAAACGTGGTAAGGATCATTTAGTTCCAGACGCTTTATCCCGTTCTGTCCCAATCACT
Organism: Thaumatotibia leucotreta; assembly: GCA_025490895.1. NCBI lineage: Eukaryota > Metazoa > Arthropoda > Insecta > Lepidoptera > Tortricidae > Thaumatotibia > Thaumatotibia leucotreta. The sequence goes on from JALPQI010017290.1 coordinate 20,378, forward strand.
ACTATTAACTACAACAGTTCTCATACAAACGACGACTGGTTTAATAATATCTATTCAAAATGTAGCTCAAACCCAAACACAACACCAGATTATATTATACATAATAATAAACTGTATAGATATTGTCGAACAACTTCTTTACTTCAATCTGAATATAGTTGGAAAGAGGTTATTCCATTTGAATACAGAACCCCAATAATCACAGAAAATCATTCCATTCCCACTTGCGCTCATTTCGGAACATTCAAAACATACCAAAGAATAAAATTGAAATATTTTTGGCCAGGAATGTACAAAGATGTTTCCAATTTTATAGCCAAATGTGAAACTTGCCTAGCTTACAAACATCAAACTCAACTTAAACTTGGTCTGATGGGAAAACCTAAGCAATGTTCACGTCCTTTTCAGTGCATTTCTATTGATTTGATCGGCCCATTACCGACTACACATAAGCACAACAAATTTATTTTCGTTGTTACCTGCTGCTTTTCAAAATACTGCCTCCTTTTCCCGATTAAACGTGTGAACTCGAAAATAATTGTACACATTCTAGAGAACCTAGTGTTTCTTGTCTATGGAGTCCCACAAACTATCATTCTTGATAACGCCCCTCAATTTGTTAGTCAAGAAACAACTGACTTGTTCCACTTCTATAAAGTACCTAAAATACATTATTGCCCCCTTAAATGTCCTCAACCAAATACCGTTGAAAGGTATAATAAAGTTGTCACTACAGCAATTTCTTCATTTGTGGAAGATGATCACAGAAATTGGGATATCAACATACATAAAATACAATTCGCTATTAATACTTCAGTAAATGAAACCACCAATTACACTCCAACATTCCTTGTATTTGGCCGCGAACTAGTCACATGTGGATCGGTATACAATAATTCAGATCTCACAGATGACCTTATCTTCGCTCCAAGGGACCAATATGCGGATAACATCGGTCTTCTCCAGCCAATATTCTCTGAAGTACAAGCCCGCCTGTGGAGAGCACATGAAAACAGCTCCTCTTCATATGACAAACATCACCAACATTTCGAGTTCAATGAAGGTGACACCGTCTGGAAACGAAATTACCCTATTAGCAATGCTCCTAAACATTTTTCAGCTAAACTTGCTCCTAAGTTTATAAAATGTACAGTTGCTAAAAAAATATCACCCTTAGTATACGTCTTGAATGACATGTCTGGCAAAATGATAGGTCGATGGCACATCAGAGACCTGAAACCCCTTCCCAAAATTCTAAAATAAACATTTAAATGTCTATTCCCATTTGGCATCCTATTTCCTACTGTTACTTTTCTCCTGATTTACTCCTGATTTTCTACCCAATTATGTATATATTCATCTTAATTTATTTAAATCACATCTCATATCATTCCTTTTTCGGATCCATTAACATAAAGTGATTACTTTTGTTACATATACTAATTTATGAATTAAGAGATCGAACATAAAGTCGACTCTTACCTATCTTGACATCATATTATTATGATGTTCACTTTTATTATACACATACTTATACAGTATGTTATCTTAATTCCTAAATATGGAATTACCTCTAAATGTAGTAGGTATTTCAACACCTACGATTCGTCGAATATTTTTCGACTTGCATACTTGATGCACCTACATGTACATAAAAATATTAAACGTTAAGATATCATAACTAATCAGCGGGTGGTTACTGAATTATAAGCCTTAATACCAAAGGTGGACGATTTCATGAGTATTTCTTTCACTACAGGAATACTCTAATGAAAGGTGTTTTGGTTAACTGATAGGTAGTTCACCAAAATTTTGCTAGATTGACGAATAAAAGTTTATGTATGAATGAGTTGTATGAATTAAAGTCGTTTCACCTGATATAAGCATTGTATATACATCATTCACATCTTCTAAATTATCTTTATTCATGCCCACATCTTCTAATTTAAGTTAATTTCATTACGGAAAAATCCGTTGGCCTAAAGCCGAGGATTTTCCCTTCCAGGGCAGCCCCGGTAGTGTGACGATGCGTGAATCGGAACGCACATTGCCCCTTCCACGTTAGGTTCTGGCCGTTTTAGATCCTTATTTCCAAATTTAAAATTACAAATTCCCATTATTCATTCATTTCCTTGATCAGTCATCCTCAGTCCATCAGAAGACGCAGATCGATTTATTACTAAATATTTGTCAATTTAATCAAGAATCTGAGTGCAGCACGAGTCAGTGCTTTGTGTAATTTTAATACCCAGTGAATGTGTTTTATACTTATATATCTGTTACTGTTACCTGTGTTCGTTGTTCTTTCCCAAAGGCACAATATTGTAAGTTTCATACTTTATAGTTTTACATTTATATATATTCCAACTCAATATCAGTTTAGCTGACTGTACTTGTATCTATTACAGGTGCCTTTGTTTTCGAATAATAAATATCCTACTGGCTGCCCTACTTCCCGTTTCCTTTCCGCTCCCGTCTCCGAAACCCTGAGGGCTACACCCTCACATATTTACTTTTATAAACATTATACACTTTCAAAAGATTCATTATCTACTTAGGTGTACAGTTTTATCATTTGACGTAATGTACTTACAACGAATTGCAGATTGTTTTTATCCCGTAGACTAAAATCACTGTTCAATTTCACAATACTTATTGTAAAACTTTTAGTCAATTGTAGAATTTGATCAATGAACATTTATTGCAAGTTTTGCGTATTGGTTGAGTGAATACCAATAGTTAGTATACAAAGGTACCTAACTAATAGAATAATGTATTTTGTAGAAAAATAAAATATAATCTGAATGGTATACACGGTGTTTCACTTAACACCAAAAACCAGAAAACCGTTTGTTCAGAATCGGGAGTAGAATCGATTGAGCTATATCTTGATGGGGGTAATATTTTTATTTTTATTTGTATTTTTAGTTATTTTTTACGTGCCCAGTCTACAAATTCTTAATACAACATTCACAATATTGTGCATATCGCATTGCTGAAGGTTGTATACCTTTTTCAGTATTTTGGTAATAATGGCTGGTTACTTGGACGATTATTTTTTCCGATACGAGTTTGACGTTGTTTGTCAATTTAATTTGTATGTTCATTGCGTTGATACGATGATATTTCTAATTTATCATGGCGTTTAGATTCACGAACGTTTAATACTGTGAAATGATAAGAACGCTAGCACGCTGCAATGCCAATGTCAATTTAGCGGTAAGGAATTATCACGAGGAGTTTGGTGTCGCCGTGTCGAATGCCACCATGGCTACTCGACGACTTCGAGACTACGGTTTTTTTTTCGACCACCAATGGCCAGATAAAGGCATGATGTAAATTAACCCTGATTTCGAGGAGGCCGTCTTAGAGTATTTTCGCGTTAATCCGACGGCTAGCACACGTATGACAAGCTGGTCGTCGGTTAACTGTGATCATAAGAATATTTGGAGAATTTTAAGAGACGACCAGCAACACCCTTTACACTATCGTCTGTGTCAGGAGCTCAACCCAGATTATGTGCCCCGCCCGTAAACATCCGCGAACACCGTAACTTGTAAATAAAATTGTAAATAAGTTGTTTTATAATTTTTATGTACATACATAATTGGTCATTACTTATGTAAATATCTATGAATTGAAAGAGTTTTTTATTTTATTTTCTTGCGTTACATAGTTTTACACTTAAACATTTCTGAAAGAGCATTCGGTCGTTCGTGTGGTATAAAATACCTACGTATAAAAACGAACAATCCCGTGTAAATAAAAGAGACAGGGCGATACTCGCATGGCGGGTATAGTTCGCCGCTGCAATAGTTTATTGTTGACTCGCTTGCGGTGAGACTAAGTGCCTGAAGCTCGTTCCCACATGTCGACTGTCGGGCCGATTTTCAATCGTGTGTCGGCGTCACTGTTCCCACTATGTAGGTTGTCGGGCCGATTTTTAATCGGGTGTCGGCGTACTGTTCAATCAGTGGCAGCGACGCGCGGGCGTCTGAGGGGGTGCGGCGCGGGCGGAGTCGGCCCGACACCCAACAAAATGTGAACATCGCCATATTCACTAGTACGCGAGCGAGATCCGACACGATTTTTTATCGGACTGGGAGGGCTGCCAAAACGGACTACATGCTGAACTAACGGCTATAAACACGAACAAAAGATTCAGCCCTCCAGCCCTTCACAACATTGGCAGAACATAGGAGATCATACGGACGCAGCTATACAAGATCTAAAGTTGCGTCCCGTACGATCGCCCATGTTCGGCAACAGTGGAGAAGGGCCTTTAGACTTCACTTTCTGTCCGCCCGTCTGCGTGTCCGCTTGTCTGTAACCAGGTTGTTATTTTATGAGCTGTGATAGCTAAACAGTCGATTTTTATCAGATATAATGTTAACATATTCCTGTTGCCACAGATACACCACACACCAACATACAATACCATTAGGGAATATTTCGCACTTTGTGTAGGGGGCGCTCCAGTTGGCGTATTGCATTATGACTCTCGCTTCCACCTGTATAGGTACTATAGGTTTTGCAAGAGGCAAAACGCAAATACATGTGAAGTATCAGCATAAGCAAGCAGTCATAATGGCTATCCATAATGTCATAATCATGCCGTGTGGTGAAGGCAGGGTCATCATAGTGGACACATTACTGCGATCGCCAATCCGCTTGCCAAGCGTGGCGATTATGGGCATTTACCTCCTAATGCGTTCATACGCATAATCAATAGGAGAGGCCTACATCCAGCAGTGGACTATCATAGGCTGATGATGATGAATGTCATAATCATAATCAGGGTCCGGTTTTATACAGCTATAATTTACAAGCGGCAGTCTCTTTCTAACTTACTTTGCTAAAAAGAGACTGCTGCTGGTGGTAAAAAGAGATAGAAATATTCCCAAATATTATGCATGACTAAAAAGACTCTTTTTCCATACCAACATTTGATAAGAACAAGTCTTTTAAATTCTAAAGTTTGACAACTGACCTTTTTATAAACTTTTTGTTAGAAGATATTATGTCTTTTTAATTCTTAGGAGCGACATGTTAACTGACCGTTTTCAAATAAACCCAGTGACATCACAGGTAATTCAGAAATAGAAAACGTACGTACATCTCTTTTTGACACCGAATTTAATTGGCTAGCAAGATAAGGATAGTTGTATAATAAATTTTGTACTACATCTATGCTTTAGTTCTATGCAACTGGCCTAATTTGAAAACTGAGTGTCATAATCATAAGAAATCGAACTTGTACCTAATTACAACCTTGTCATTTTGAATGTTGGGTTAAGTTTGCTTAGCTGTACCATTTGAAGTTTACTGTGACAAAGCTTTAAAGTGGTTTACAGCGACATAGCTGTCTATTGGTATACCTTATGTCGTTGCAATAACGTGCACAAATAAATAGTTTCAAGGTTTATGATGGTAGCTAGCAATTGTTTTATTGAGTGTAGAGTTAAAAGTCGAGTAGAGCTATACAGAATATCAAAAATCCATTAAAAAAATAAATAAACAATAGATTAAAAAATGAATACTATACATAAGTTTAAAAAAATAAAAATCAGTTGGGGTGTCTGAGGTTTTGAGTGTTACCAGAAACACGGTGTATAAGAATTGTGTCATACCGAAAAACCGGTTAAGTAGGAGTCGGACTCACGCACGAAGGGTTCCCCGCATCATTATAATTCATAATAAAAAATCACGTTCTTTGTATAAGAGCACACTTAAATATCTATTTTGTTCTACTTTTTAATATTGTTGTTATAACGGCAACATAAATAATTTATAATTGTCTAATTATCACGGTTCAGCCTGACAGACTGACAGACAGATATCGGAACCTTATTTTTTTTTTAATAGTAATAGGGTCCTGTTTTACCCTTTGGATACAGAACCCTAAAATAACATCATTAATTGATCGATGAATAA
>JALPQI010017291.1:0-25434 GCA_025490895.1 Thaumatotibia leucotreta
TTTCTAAGATTGATCTGTTTGAAAGTTTAAATTTTTTTATTTAAAAAAGCGGTATTAGCGGTAGGTTGGGTCCAATTAATCGCATGCAGTGATCGGGGCCGACGGATCGCGCCGTATAATACTGCTTTTTAAATATTATTTTGAGTAGTTATTATACATTTATTTTAAATTATATAATTTAAATACCTAATTATAACTGCAAAAATTTGCCAATCATTTTTTTATACTAATATTACTTACAGATAATTATTGGCTAAAAGCCAAGATGCCAGGTCACAACCCTATGTCAAATGAAAATTAAAAAAGAGGTACTTGCCGGCCTAGGCCGGCAACGAGCTACTTCCCGGCCACTTTTTTGGCACTTAACTACAACATTTCATTGCATGTTTGAGAAAATATTATTAGAAACACCTTTAATTTTTTAATATCTATTTGTCATATCGCCGAGTTAAAGGCAGATTCCATTATTACCCTGAAATTGGTTCTCCAAATAATGTTTCATGCCAAAGACATATAAAACTGATTCCGAAAATATATTTTAACGACATAGTTGGTTAATATATTATTATATTTTCGAAAAATGGTGCCTTCTAAGGTGCCTAGGAAAGTTGTGAATTATTATTTTTAAATTAAACTATCTAGCAAGGACAAGGCGATCAAAAACGCTTTAGACTTAGTGACTTAGAATGAAATGACACTTTAGAAAAAATACATTATCTTTTAAATTACCAAGTCAGAACCCTGCAAACTTTGCATGACATTTTAGTATTTAAATATGTTCAGGATTATGCTCCTAAAACTTTCCCGTTCCTCCCGTTTACGTTGTATAATTATGAACCCTGAAAACAATACACTCCTTTTTGGGCGTCGTGTAATAAACTACAATGTGACTAGGTAATACTCGTTCGCATACCTATTTAAAAATCTTCCACGACCCCTTGGTGTGACTAAATAACTAGTTTTGACTAGTATCATGCAACGAGATGTCAGTTTATGACAGAAACTCTTTCTAAAATAAACAACTATCTAAAAGAATATATTTTTGTGAGGTAAATATGTACCTAACTTAGTATATGCCTCGTTCAATATGTTCTAATGGTCATAGTTATCTGTTCATCATTCAATTAGTATTTTAGCTGCTTCAAAAATAATACCTACGATCTTCAATTCAAAAGGTACGGCTGACGATTCATTTGCTTTATAAATGCATCGTCGTACGGAATGTCAGTTAACTGTCTTGGCGACAGTACTAGTAGGCAATGTTGACACTCCGAGGTAACCAGCAAGAGAAATACATGCATCGCTCAATCTGCATTGTTTACCTTACACTTATTCCTCAAACTCCATGAGCATGGATCACGAGATCAACGAATAGAACCAAAGTAGTAAAGCCGATGCAACTGGTAGCAATGTGGCTTCTAGCTTCGTCAATATTCCATCTACCTTGCTATAAACATCGAATCAACACCTCATGAAGCTATTTATCCATAAGTTCCATAACCATACATGCCTTGTTTCCTAACTCACTTCTCAAGTCCTGTCTATAAGCATGTACCACAATATCCATAGGCGGTACTAGTGTGTGGTGCAATTCACGCGCTGACGAAGACAGCCATGTAGCAATATCGGCGCAAGCGCATCTCATCATGTTTCGACTGTCTGCAGCTGCATCTGAGGCCTGCTCGTTGCTCAACGCCATTCCTGATATGAATACGCTGAAACCATATAAGATTAAAGTTTTTTTTTTTTTTTTATAGGGACTGATGACCAGAGTCGCGTTTTATAAAGTTACAATTTACAATTTTGCTGTTTGCCTCTCTTTCTAAAACTAACTTGTAACTTTATAAAACGCGATCCTGGTGAAGGTCGCAGGAGTCCGCTGGATGCGAGTGGCACAGGATCTGTCATTGTGGCAATCTTTGGACGAGGCCTATGTTCAGCAGTGGACGTCTTTCGGCTGATATGATGATTATAAGGTACCTTTGTCTAAAAAAACATGGCGGTTCGGTATATGTCTAATACTTAAATAATTACGCGATACTACAATATCAAAATATAAGCAATTATAAAAAAAGAGAACAAATAACAACCATTTCTTCGAGAACCGCAGATGCCCCACCAAATCGGCCACACCCTTGTAGAAATAGAAAGTTTGACATGTTTTTTGGCTGCCAGGGTAGAGATACGGGGGCTCTATACAATGGGGGCACTATAAAATGATAAAAGTTGCGATACAAGATAAACGGTGTTACACGATGGTCGACTGTCGTTGTGTCTTACGGCAGACTGGCTTAAAACATGATTTAAATTACCTTTAAGTATAGTGATTTAGTATAGTAATTTATTACGTTTCAATATGAATTATATTGATTTGTTTGCGATAGTTTGCATTTTTTTATAAAAACTCAATTTTAAAACAATTCAAGGTAAACAATGAACATAAATCAATTCACAATCGAATAAATTGACTTCCAATAAGCGTTTACCGTTGGTTAAACTTTGCTAATTTATGAAATTGCTTTTTGATTTAATTGTGTAATGAAATATGAATTGAATTAGTGAGTCAGGAAATGCAAGCCCTCCTCGAAAGGCTTTGATGTTACCGACCTTATACGTGAAGGTAATTTTATAAAGTGAATAATTAACGTATTAATACAGATATTTATGATCACAATATTGTATCATGATTCATGAAGATGAATTAGTTTTATGAAAGTTATAAAATTTTCGAATTCTGGAATAGAATTGATATTTATCAACCAATGATTTTGAATTGATATTTTTACAAGGTTTTCACACAAAAATTATCTTGCCTATGGAAGAAATGTATGTTTATCCTATTTTGTTCCTAATAATATTAATGACTATCTTGCCGTAGCAAAACCGTTTCTAAAATGGTTTTAATCTAAATTTGAATATCTTTTTTATCGCTTCGATATATATGCCATCCAAGAAATTCTAACGAAGCAATTTCCGTTGTCTATAAAAAATTTGAAACCTTCTACACTGATGGAGTTACAACTACGTTTACAAAAGTTTTGTTAGAATGACGTATCGATCCAATACGTATACAAAAATCAATGCTAGTTCTGCATCACGAATTTAATTTTTATCTTTCTTAGAAAAAGATTTTGTAAATACCTATTTTACATTTATCAGTATTTTGTTTACCGACCGCTGAATCTCATTTTGTTAACATTTTTTTAATGACACGGATGTCTGGAATGGTATTTTAACATCCCAACGTAACTTTTTATGGTAGATTGATGTTTGATGGTTGTTAAGAAAATTTAAATGATGATCGCGGGAAACAAAAAGAAAACTTATTTCGCTGCATTTAAGTTGGTGGGTTGGGATAGGTACATATAATTTGAAACCCCGCGTACAGAGCGGGCGGCGGAACACCCCAGGGGTTTAGTCCGTGCGAGTCGGACATAACCACCCGGCTGCTCCCGGGCCGGGTGGTATCCATAACGGATTCCCCTGGGTTAACAAAAAAAAAAAAAAAAAAGGTACATATAATTTACATATTTTTGGAGCTATTCATGGTGTTTTTTTATGCGCTAGTGTAAGAAGTGGCCGTGTGGTGACGGCTGTAAGATTACATTTGTCACCACCCCAACTCTTCCTGCGGGTGTCGTAAAAGTCGACTAAGGGACAGAATTGTCACTGACCATAATTTATAAAAGAATGAGCAGCAGCGTCATCGATGTCATCATAGTGGACACATTACTGCGATCGCCAATCCGCTTGCCCAGCGTGGCGATTATGGACATTTAACTCCTAATGCGTCTATACGCATAGTTAATAGGAGAGGCCTTCGTCCAGCAGTTGACTATCATAGGCTGATTATGATGATGAGTGTAAGAAGTATTTTTTCTCAGATCGAAACTTCGGAAGGCCATCAGTAGCCGTACCATGAGCCGTCGTCGACTTTTTAATGCGGATGTACTCTCTATCCATCCCACTTATACAGGGTGGTTAGTGAGTAACCCGACAAACTTGAAAGGTGTATTCCTGACCACATTTTGAGACTATAAAGTCATATGAACTTTTCTGGATTCGGGTTAGTTTACGAGATAATGACATGTTTTTCAAAAAACTATTTTCATCGTAAGTCACTGATAAATGCCTGCACGATTAAAATTCTTACACTAATAGTTTTCATCTTGACATACTCATTGACGAAAGTTAGAGAAAATTACAAAAAAGTATCAGAAAAATGTTCAACTAAAAAAAAATGAAATCATTGAAAAAAAAAAACAAATTCTTTCCCTACAATTTATTATTGGTCTGGTCATGTAAAAAATATTCAAAAAATCACAAAAAAGAATGAAAAAAAATTTTTATGTTCGAAAATGACATATTTTCATAATATTTTTTACTTTTATTGACATCAAAAATGCATTGGTAAAGTCTGTCGGTATACTCATTCCCACCCTGTATAGTGGGGCATACAGAGTACGTCAATAACATAGTGGCAGCTCATGGTACAGCTACTGTACTGAAATTGTCGTACGATACACGACCTTATTTTAATCTATCGCCACTCGTATCGTATCGTTTGGGTTGTTAATATTACAAATTGGTGCATTTGTGATATTAGTTTAGTAGATACATAGTTTAGGCCCTTTAGTTCAAGGTAGTTTTATAAGATTTATTGTAGTTTTTTATTTTATTTAGTTTTTTTTTTTGCAATAAGATGTAAGTTTATATTATTGTTTAAGTTTTGTATACATAGGTGGTAGTATGGGGGTAAAAATTATTTAATTGGTGCATTGGTGACTTTTGTTTATCAACTATCATTCCAGGATCTCGTAATTAGGCGACTCAATTTCATCCTACATTTTAGTATAGGGTACCTACAATATTCCTTAAACTTAAGTTAAAGTAGGTACGATTACTTAATGAGGAAATCAAATTCTGGTGTCAACTCAAAGTGCTCGTTAACTTCTAACAGGATGTTTATTCAGATTTTAAAAATATCAAGTTGATATAAAATTATTATTTGCGCGTCCCTCTCGAAAAAATGTTTAAGAGCGAGATGCTTTCAGGGTAATGTTAGCTAAATGTACTAGATATCAGATTTATTTAATCGGAATACACCCCGCAGAGTAAATTGGTAACTGTGTCGGCACTTCATTTAAGTTTTCTCAGCTTAATATTTCAGGCGTATATTATTGCAAACTCTTATTTATTATATTCATACCTTTAAAAAACGATTTTATTTTATACTGTACAAAGTCTGTTTTAGGTTTCGTGTTTGAAGTTGTAGCGACGTTGAGAAATTAGGCGGTGGAGTGAAGTAACCTTAACGAGGTAAGTATTTCATTAAACTCTAGTGAATATGACACGTTGGGAATGCGAATTAGGTTGAAATGGGCAGATAAATGACCTAATGCAGAGGGTTTAACTGAGATTCTATGTTAACTATGTTAAATCTAGATTCGTTTAGGAAAAGCGGTGTCAAGAGATATTTAAAAAAATAACCTGTGCCTGAAAAGTACATAGAACGATTTTAAAAGGTAGGTTACTTATGTAATTATCAACTTTTATTTCTGTCATGTTGGGAGAACTTTAGAAGCATCTATATATTATACAATGATCGGAACAATGGGTACCTACAAAACTTTAACAAAACTTCAAAATTGACATTTGGGAACAAATTTAAGCAAGAAAAACACAAATCTAATTCAAAAATCTATATCAAATTATATTACCTATCTCGGAATCTTGAACTTTCAATGTTTTGGTGTGCTGGTACGTGTATTTTATGTATGTATGTATGTTCTCTTCTATGTCCACTTGACAAATTTTCTTAAAGTTTTGCACCCAAAGTTCCGATCACCAATAGTGATCATACTGGGGCGTTTTCACAAACCGTTGTTGAAATCACCTTGTTATTTAATTCGGACAAGTTTGGGCTTGTTCTACTCAGGATCACGAGCTCTTTCTATTCTAATAGGAGAAAAAAAATGTTCCAAAATGTTTTTTCCATTACGATACCTACGGTTTTTTCATTGAAATGATGTTCAAAGGCGGTAACGTAATGGAAGGAATGAGAACTGTATGAAAATTATGAGACATAATATTTTTTCTCCTATCAAAATCGAATGAGCTCGTGATTCTGAGTCGAATAAGCTTAAACTTGACCAAACCTAATAACAAGGTGATTTTAACAACGGTTTGTGAAAACGCCCACTGCCGCTTTTCATAAACGATACGTATATAGGTAAGAAAATAAACAAAACAATTACCAACAAAGCAGTGCTATGAACAAAGTGAGCACCAGCAAAACTCTGTCATTGTAATCTGAATCCTCATAATCAGGAAATAGGGCTCCAGTTTCCGTTTCGTCTTCACAGCCTGATTTGGAGAATAGAGATAGAATCCCCAGTATCAGCATGTAGGCGGGTATAATGAACGCGATGCACGCGAATATCACAATGACTGCTAGGAAAGTAGATTCCACTTTGACCGACTGGAATTCAGAACACATGATTATTTAAGTAAAAAAACACTGTACGGTACAAACGTGATCAGTTTTACATTTTTTTACTTCACTAACAACTAGTAACTGAATGCACTGCACTGCTCCGGGTCTCGTTAAAGACAGAACTTTTTTTGTCATTTATTTTACTTTTATATGTAATTGCTTTTATTTTTATGTGCGATAAACGATAAAATTTATGCTAAAGGCATTCTCGATTCAAAGAGGGAATAAAATTTATTAATCAAAAAAAGAAAAACGTATGTTTTTACCGAGCCTCGGGGCATTCAGTTGCTAGTTGTTAGTGGATTCAAAAAATTGTAAAACTGATCACGTCTCCGAAGACACCCTGTATTATATAGATACACAAGATCGCCAATAAATAATTGCATTCCTGGCGTTCCTGAGGTTTCGAAAAGCAGAATTGCCCCGAAATCGTTACGTACAATAAAAATTTTTTTGATCCTTCTGTGTTTTTTTTTTTGATCACTAATTTCCAAATAAGCCTCCCAAATGGCCGATTTTCACTTTCAAAACTTCTCTGGCAATAGGAATGTAGTATATTTGCTACATTGTATAATGTAAGTAAAAATATACCTTTTTAACAGCAACACTATTGATTACATCCTATCCTATATTCGAACATTCTATTTTATAATAAAATGGGTGAAATAGGAAAATTGCGCGTTGGCTTACATTTCGAAGACCCATAAATTGTAGTCATACTTTAGTTTGCTACTGATTTAAAGACTTACCCTCTTGTTCATAAACGTTTGCTATCTAAACAAGCCGCTAATAATTTGTCCCTTTTGCTCTTAGGGACACATTGTTAAGACCGAAAGGGACAAACAATTATTAGCGGCTTGTTAAGTTAGCAAACGTTTATGAATAAGGGGGTTACTCTCTATCAATTTCGCTCGCACTCGCATAATAATATTGGTGTGAGTGAGCGGTATAGAAAGTAAGCCCGCGTTAATAACGAGGCGGCATCTCATGGTGCGCCTACAGGTAAATACTACGATGTACAGTCGACGTCAAAAATATCATTACGGTTTAGGTGCCAACAATATATTTACACGACCTTAATGTCAAGGCAATAAAGTGGTGTAAATATATTGTTGGCACCTAAACCGTAACGATATCTTTGATGTCGACTGTACCTACTATATTTCTCCCCTTGAATGTAATTATAATCTGATTAAACTCAACGCTAAGTTCACGTACTTCAGGCTAGCAGACATTATTGAGTTTACCTCTACGACTAAAATGAAATACGGTATTACTGCTTAGCTTTAAATGATTACACCTAAATAAATTTAATGTTAATAGCTAATATGAATTGAAATTTCGTTAACTTTTGTATGCCATTAGTAAAGTAAATTAAAGTATTATAGCAATAATAATATTTAATTTACCTACATAACAGTAATTTCACAAACCTACCAGAATGCTGAAGAATAAAATTAACCGAAAGATAAAATAAAAACCAAAATACGCCAGCGTAGCAAATTACTCCAGGAAAAGATACTTTGTAATTATGGCATGACCAATATGTCTTACGTTAAGAAAAATGTGCTCTTCCGAAAATAAGTCAGGGGAATCTCGGCATAATCATGCTTTTACTGCCCCGGAGGGTAAATTTTATTCGGTATGAATATACATGAAATTACTTTTCTCCAAATTAAATAATGTTCGTATAAGCACTCGGCCATAAAACAGGAAATTACTTTTTATATACAGCTGCAGTAAAATCTGATAGAACAAAGCGCCCAAAAGTATGAGATAGTTAACGAAATTATGAAATTCCACGCAAAAATTTACGTAAAGTATCTACTTAATAGACTGCGTACTCTAATTTTAAATTTTACAAAAAAAAATAGATAAACAAACCTTGATCACAATATTTCCCGAAAATCAATTGAAAAGAAATGTGCCTACACGAGAACAACTAGATAGTTTTCAAGTACCTATTGGTTACTTTAGGTTTTACTCGATACATAAAAATTGCTCGAATAAATAAGTTTTCATGGGGTAAAACCTAAACGTGCATTTAGATCAAACGAGCATTCGCTCATTCTATCCCCCTCGAAATCAACGAATTGCGACGAATCACGTTTTGTATAACGAACGAATTTCGTAGATTGGGGGATAGAATGAGTAAAAATGCTCGTTTGGTCTAAATGCACCTTTACGTAACCGATCCACTTGTCAACTTATGTTACGGTTACTAACACCGTTTCACCTTAGTTGAAACGGATACCTCTACTAAGCTCGGTCGTTTCAAAAACAATTACCTACTGACAACCCCATGTCCCGCAAATGTGTAAAATTGAACGTGCATTAAGGAAAGAGCCATTAACACCAAAGGTTTGGCGCTATCGTGTTGCCGGAAGCCATCCTTTTAAAGTGTCAGGCGTACTACTCATACGGTCATTGCAGACAACGGGATCCATTTTAACCGCAGATCACTATATGACTGACTGCAGGAACTAAACGTGTTACATACCTACTCGCAGTTAGTGCAAAAAGGCAAACGTTTATTTGATTTGTTTCCTGTGCTTTTAGCACAAGTAAGGCGACAGTATCTCGTGGGCGAAATAGATACTTGTCATTGTCTATTTCGGCAGTAAGAATACATTTGTCACCACCTCAACTCCTCCTGCGGGTGTCGTAAGAGTTGACTAAGGGATTGAAGTGTCACTGACCACTATTTGATAAAAAATGATGATGGGCAGCAGCGTCATCATAGTGGACACATTACTGCGATCGCCAATCCGCCGATTATGGGCATTTACCTCCTAATGCGTTTATACGCATATTTAATAGGAGAGGCTTACGTCCAACAGTGGACTATCATAGGCTGATGATAATGATGATGATGATGATTGTTTATTTAATATAGTTAGACTGTGACTGGTGTCTATCTAGATACTAGGCGCTCGTGAGATACTATCACCCTACTCTTGTGTTAACTCTGTTTTCATACTAGATGTATCCTCAATTGGTTATAATTTTGTACACAAATAGTTTGTGTATAAAAAAGCGGACACAAATCTACTCAATGGTCCAGTCATTAAATTAATATTTATATAATGTCAATATGCTTGTACGAAAGTGATATACTATAGGGTTCTCTTATTTATCGCCGAAAATTATATGGCCTAATATAATTTCTCAACTCACGTTTCGCGTAATTTTACTTCGCCGAATGTTCATTTCCCAACTTATTAAAATGTTTTGTTTTATTTGCCAACCTCACAGTTACCAACTTAACATTTGGTCGGTGTTTTACAAAGCAAATTTTCAAAATGCCAATATTTATGTGGCCGAATGTTTTACTTGAAGTAATATACACTTCGTTGTTTAAATAGTTTACCAAATGTTTCATTTAGTACAATTTCGTTTAGCAACTACGTAATATTATTTGTGTAACTATTAATAGAATACGGCAATGAAAATGGTATCGATCTTGTACCTAAAATATGCGTATTGGATTTCGAAAAAGCTGCGATACTGAGTCTACGATCAACTTTTGAAGGAATTTATTTACAAGGATGCCATTTTCACTTGGGGCAAATTTTATACAGGCAATTACCTTTTTTTTTGAAATGCCTCCTTTTTCTATTTTTTTATTATTTTCTTGTACAGGAGGTATGAATACTAGCATATCTTTTTTTCGGGACGAGAAAAAAAAACCTCGAAGCTCGCTACGCTTCGCTCCCGCCTGACCTTCTAACCTAACCCAGCCAAGTCGGATCTGCACTGGAAGGCTTTGCTCACTCGCTTCGCTCGCTCGCTCATTTTTTCCTTCTGGTAAAAAACAATTTTCAATATTATTTATATGGTATTTACCATATAAATAATATTGAAAATTGTTTTTTTTGGTTGTGTTTTTCAGTGTTTGCCAAAGAAAGAATTAAGTATGGGTAGGGTTCTTTGTAACTTGCCAAACGTATGAAAAGGCAACTGTTGTATCAGCGAAACGTTATTCGTCCATGAGTTGTTCGGTCAAGTGAACCATTTGACAAATTATAAGTCTGCCACAAGTTTAGTTGCGTTATAATAATCTGCTTTACAATAATTCTGCCAAGTGAAACGTTGTCATACAAGAATTTGGTAATCGTTAGTTGTCAAAGTAAAAGGTCGGCGAAAAGTTGGTTGGCAAATGAAAATCGGCCAAAAAAAATTCGGCGAAAAGGCAGAACACGATACTATAGATTAGTGATACCTACCTACATATGTACCTTCTACAGTAAAATAAGGCACTTCAGTAAATTATTTAATTTGATATTAACAGCTATTTCTAAAGAAGTTAAATGCCTTAGTTTTAAAATTAAAAATTAGATGAATAATTACGAAAATTCAAATGGGCGAAAGTAACTTCCTCCAAAAAACTGCTTCAATGAATAGTAAAAATAAAATAAATAAATAAATATCTTGGGACATCTTACACAAATCAACGTAGTCCCACGTTAAGCTTAATTAAGGCTTGTAATATGGGTACTAGGCGACGATATACACGATGATTCTTAATCCGTGATCAGGAATCATTTTTTCTAACTCAGTATTGATACTACTTTAACGTACTCCCCGTTAAAGTAGTAATTACGTGGAAACTAATTTATTCATTTTTTAATCATGTTTTAATTTTGAATTAAATTTTATCCTAAAATCCTTGTCACTGTACTACCATATCGGTTTTAATGAGTTTGTATTGTAATCTCTTTACAGACTTATTAGCAATTGTCAATTTATGAGTAAACCTTGCCCATGACATTGTCAATCACTTTTGTCATACGCATAATAAACGAAGTCACAGTCGCGGATATTAAATGAGAAAATTATACTTATTCACCAAAAATCATGCCTCCACCACATCCGTACTCAAACATAGAGCGTTACGATACTGTACGTTTATCAATACAAACGAATAGCACAAGGCTAACTCAACAGTTATTTCACGAACTTCATCCAAACATTCCGATCCCCGGACACAATTTAATAAACCGCATGCACCAAAAATCTTCGCGACTTCGGACAGTTTACAGTGCCACAACATGCTCGACGACACCCGGACGACCTCGTCATCATCCTGACGATCTGGATCGACAAATCTTATGATTCCTTGCTGAAGAAGATTTCGAGAGAATCAATCCAATCACAGGAGTCGAGCGGATCTGTGTCAATAACAACACGGTGGACATTTTGAACACTTGTTAAATTATGTTTAAAATAATGTTTTTTTAGTTGGTCAGGTATCCACTTTTATTGTTTTTATTAAAATAAATTGTACTGTATGAAAACAAATATCTTTACTTGCTCAAGATTTTGCCAAGTTTAGGTAATGCACTTTAACATAATCTCCTATCAATTTTGTTCGTTGTTATCAGTGTTGCACTGATAAGATAATGAGTAGATAGAAGCCTTTATTGACATAAGATCTGTCAAATTCCCATTTCCCGCCATAATGATGGCACTTGACGTATCGTAGTTAAACTTTATACTGTAGGATGACCATTTATTAAGTGGTAATTTGTTTTAATTAGGTTTTCACTTTTAATTAATAAAACAGTGAAGAAATAACGTGAGACCTCGACGAATAAGCTTAATTTTGGCTAAATTTTAATGTTTTTCTACTCCTGATCACCGATTAAGAATCATCGTGTATAATGTATATCGTCGCCTAGTACCCATATCACTATTATATATTATTATAATAGGTAGATACATATAGATACTTAAATACATAGACAGCCCAAATATTTGTGATAAATACATACACAAATAATGCCCTCGCCGGGATTCGAACCCGAAACCTCCAGCTTCGTAGGCAGGGTCACTACCAACTAGGTTACGGAGGCTGACAATAATACAAATTATTAGTACATTATGATACAAGTGTGCTAAGTTGATCATTATACTCGAGGCGGTATTGTGCGCGCGAGCTGCAAGCGAGCGCGTATAAGATAGCAGAGAGTATAATGATCAATGCACACGAGTTTCATACGACGTTTTTCAACACACTTGCGAGGAATAACCGACTTTTAGTAACACTTTTACTAACATTTGTTGCTAGGTAATTTTTACTACTTACTTAGGAACTATCCCAAAGTTACGTTTAACCTTTTTATTTTTTTCTTGTTCATTACTTGAAGTTCACAATTCACATAAAAGTAATAATAGTTAACACAACAAAATAAACGCAACAAACATTTGAAATTCACTCCACTCCGAATAACAAATACAATACAATGGTAACTTTAAAACGGCGCGCGCATATCTACGGAATTTTTAAACGCGCGCAAATTTGTAAGGCAGCAATCCTATCCATAAACAGCCAATATAAAAAAAAACTGCGAATAATAATTCGTTAATGAACGATTCTCATAAAATAAAAATACGATAACTTTACATTTAATATAATTACTCGATAATTTGGATGCACAATTTAAATATTTTATTTATGTATTTATGAAAATGTATAGTATTTTGAAATAATATTCTGGATTCCGCTATTTCTGCCACCTGTCAACTCTATAGTCAATTTAAAAAATAAACATAACCTGACTAAATTCGAATGCTTCATCTACATGACATAATACTTGCAAATGTTTGCAAACATACTTGGTCGGGTTATTTTATTACCGCACTAGAACAATAACGTAATGAAAAAGCACGCGTGTTTAATATCTTGGATTATGAGCCTAATATCGGTTCAATAATACCTACGTTACGAGCAAGTGTGTTGAAAAATGATTTTATTTACTTCTAGCGGTTACGGTAGCGCGTGTACTGATTCGTTGTCAATGACCGCGGGGTGACTTGTCATTGTTAAAAGCTAATTAACGATTAATTTTGAAGAATATTTTTTTTTCAATCAACTTTTCAAATAAAAATTTGAGTTTTTAATGCTCATTATTTAGTTAAAAATTATCACCTCATTGCTCGGTTTCAATAAAAACTTGCAAGATGGTAACACACTATGTGTACGAGTAGGTATACAATATACTTTAATGAACCTGATTCTAAAAATACTTTGTACTGATCTTGCGGCATGGTACAGTCGACGTCAAGAATAACATTACGGTTAAGATGGCAAAAATATATTTATTTATACACCGTGTTTTTTTTTTAAATTCCGTTTAATTTAACAGGCTATTTGGTACGTTAGGGCCCGGCCACATGACCACGGTGCGGCTGCGGCGTCGTAAACGTAAAACGGCGCGGCGTCGTGGCATTGCACGTTATCGCACCGTGGGAAATTACGGCGCGGCGTCGTGGCATTGCACGTTATCGCACCGTGAGAAATTACGGCGCGGCGTCGTGGCATTGCACGTTATCGCACCGTCCGAAATTACGACGCGGCGCCGGGCAAATCCACGTTGTCGCGACGGGCAGTTTAACGTTGCGGTGCCGTGTGGAGTAGATGCAAGTGCGGTGTCACGTTGTACCACGACGCCGTACCTTCTCATACACTTCTCCAAACATTTTTGCGATCAGTCTGCAATTCGACATGGATCCCATAACAAGTATTCTGCTCTTGTTACTTATTTATTTATTTTTTTAATTTATTTAAGCAACAAACAGTCATAAAAATAACAATGTAAAAATACATGATGTGTTAATAGACCTAGAGTCCTTATAAGAACTACCCTCCCTCCCTCCTTCCTGTACTAGAGTACTTATAAGAAGAAACATGAAGAAAAATCAAAGGAAAAGAAAATATTGGAAAAATCCATATCTTTCTATTATGAATCATGATGGAAGTCATTTCATAAGGAAGTACAAGGCACTGAAAACAAGTGACACAAGTTTTATGATTATTTTAGAATGTCTGTGTCAAGTTTTGAAGAACTCTTATGTAAAATATCACTTCGTTTAAAAAAGCAACACGTAATGCATCTACTCCACACGGCACCGCAACGTTAAACTGCCCGTCGCGACAACGTGAATTTGCCCGGCGCCGCGTCGTAATTTCGCACGGTGTGATAACGTGCAATGCCACGACGCCGCGCCGTAATTTCCCACGGTGCGATAACGTGCAATGCCACGACGCCGCGCCGTTTTACGTTTACGACGCCGCACCGTGGTCATGTGGCCGGGCCCTTAATTATAGCTACCTGGCAAATAGCTTTTAGTCGAACTCGAAACAATTTTTTTTTTCATTTTTATACAAAATAAATGAAATGGTAAGTGTGAGAACACCTTAAGAATAACACAAAAGTTAATTTCAGGTGAGTGACGGCAAATGTCAAAATAAGTAGCATTAGGATGTAATAAAGGTTGCAATACACTTGTTCAGTGATTCAACTTATTTTTTTTATTAACTCAATAACAGTAAGAGTTAAGACACTAGTTTCTTGGAGAGATTGATTATTTTTGACCTAAATTAACCTAAAGTACCCTTTAATTTAACGGAAATCAATAAAAACACAGTGTACATTTACTTAAAGTTAAGGCAATGAAGTCGTGTAAATATATTTTTGACGTCTAAGCCAATCACATCATTGTCTTTGTCGTCGACTGTACCGTAGATGCAGCATTTTGGAGACATATACCAAATACTTTATTTTATCTATGTAGCTACATACATCCAAGTAACGTCGCATTATTATCTACACTAAAGTGCTGATATTTTACCTGCAAAAATGAGTAAGGAAATGAGAATTTTCCCCATACAATATCCTTGGCAAGACCTAAAATTTTAAACTCACATTATATTGGCTACAGGTTTGAAACTAAAACATTATAATAGCTATGCCTTCGTAAGTGAAACAGTCTCTAAAAGCTGATATTGAAATTGGAAGAGCTTTTGGGAGAACAGTCTAAGTTTACAATGTTTAGTCTACTTTCATTTTGTAAATATTATTGATAACTAATAATTAGAAATAATTATTGATTGGTGTTGAATACAAATACTAAAAATTACAAAATATATAATATATATTATGTTACTCACCCACTGGAAATTCGAACGGATAGATGACAGCGAAGAACTGCGACATAAACCCAAAAGGATAGAACCCTTGTTCCGGCTGTAACGGTATCAAATAGGTCTCCGTCTGAGGCTGCAAACCGAATCTTATCTTACTTTTGTCCTTCGGCTCGAACCAATCTTCAGTGTAACTTTCCCTAATGTTGCTTTCAGTTAGTATGTCTCCTGACATGTTAAACGTTTCTGTAGCTTCATTAAACAATTCTCGCGTTATTGGTATCATTTCTATAGTTGTTGTTGTAATATCCGTAACAGACTGTTTTCCTATTTTCTTAATTAATAAAGAATCTGATTTGCGAAAAGGCAATTTGGTAGTTTTAGTTTTCAAATTGTTGTATTTTTCTAGCCAAGCTTTCATCGCCAGTGAATTGTTTGCGTTACTGGCATCTCTTTTGCTCAAACCCTCGCTCCACAGATTTCCAATTTGCTTCTTTAATCGCGAATCAAATTCAGCATCTTCCATGTCTAATAGAGGCTGAATCGATATTCCTGGATTATTATCCCTAAAATTTGTTTCCATACAACTATCCCAAACTAAGGCTAGAGGCCTAATAGCACCATCTGCATCCATTTCCTCCGCAGCGGCATTTCGATCAAAGGCTCGCAAATTGATGTTTCCTTCGTCTTCAGCTACATATTTTTTATCTGTTGCCTTTTTGTTTTGCTGCTGGTAAATTGTAGAAATTGCCTGGTAATTCTCTGTCTGTAGCTGTGCGCCGGGTACGCTGGCGCCAACGACATTTAGATTGTTTCCGGCGGAGGCCGCGGGCGTCGCTTCCGATGTCGCCCGGATCTGTCGGATTTGCAAGGCAAAAATGGCGTCTGTGAAGCCTTCTCGTAACGTGTTTACCTCGAGCGCTGGATTCAACTCGGTTTCCGGTATTTGCGCGGTCTTAACTTGATTTAGAAGAAGTATTGCGATGGTAGAAATTAGGGCAACGGTTGTCATAACTGCGAGGTTTACAAATTCATAATTATTTCGAGGTGCTTAGAGGAGTGTGCCGCAAGGCAGCGGGACAGTGGACTGAGGATTTGTAGCACTTAGCAGTCTGCCGTGCCGGCGACGTTGCACAATCGTATCGAGTCGCGCCACCACGGTGCCTTTACTGGATTATGTAAAGAGTACTTAACGAACAGAGCCTCGTATTCTGATGCTATTTCACTTTAAGTCATGTTGGACTACAATTAATTGATGTGACAATCAATATGGCGTATGAGTTTCGTAAAAAATGGATTATTTCTACGTTTCATTTAATAGCGTGTTTTATACAGGGTGGAAAGGGACGACGTTCCTTCCCGCTGCCGACCGAGTCTACCAACCATTACGATCAACTTTCAGTATGGGACCTACATCGAAATATCTTGAAAAAATTTAACCCCTCATACAAAGTGAGTGTTTGGTTTGAGTTCAATAGTATGGAAAAGTCAATTTTCCATGTACGCTTTCGATGTTGGTCCCATACTGAAAGTTGATCGTAATGGTTGGTAGACTCGGTCGGTAGCGGGAAGGAACGTCGTCCCTTTCCACCCTGTATATATATATACCTCTAAAATAATTGTAACTTACATAAGAAGGAAAAAAATCTCCTTTTCAATAGGTTATCACATCATCACTATCATCAGCCTATCTCAGTCTACTGCTGGACGTAGGCCTCTCCTATTAAACTATACGCATGGACGCATTAGGAGGGAAACGCTTATAATCGCAGCGCTGAGCAAGCGCATTGGTAATCGCAGTAATGTGTCCACTATTATGACGCTGCTGTCTATTATTAATCTTCTTTCAAAGAATGGTCAGCGATACTTCAACCCCTTAGTCGACTCTTATGACACCCACGGGAAGAGTTGGGGTGTATTACATATAATGTATTCTTACTGCCGTCACCACATGGCCCGGTAGGTCATACTAGGTAATTTATGCTTGAAGATACGACTAAGTAAGTAAGTAGAGATAAGTAAGTAACGATAATAGTTGCGCTACGGCAGAAAATCATATTGTGAATAAATTGAATTTTAATATTTATTTCTCTTGAGCATTAAAAAATAGTGTTAACTGATGAGCAAGGCGACCAACGCGTAACTACGACAACAAACTTTACTCTATGCCCGTAGTGACAATTCAATTTAAGTAACCGACAACTGAGCAGCGATAGACGACACATAGGTACTACATTACAACTAAAAACAACACCTTCCGAGATTAGTCATTCATTGGCATTAAATACTTCTTAAGATGTCTTTAATATTTAAGGTATTACCCGTACCCTTTTCAAAACTATTCTTGATAAGATAAATAAGTTAAATAGTCGCAGTATTGTACAACCGCTAATAGTATTATAATTGAAAGAAGAATACATTAATTATTAGAAATGTGAACATTGCGAAGTCAAAAATAAAGTGTAAAATACAGCGTCACCAATGCCTCTGCAAGAACTAAAACACGACAAATGTAGATTCATTGTTTTATTTATTTATTAAACGAACAGTAATATACCTACTATAAGGTTCTTCATAGGATTTATAAATGCCTAAGTACCTCAGCAAGGAATACGATTTTTGTAAATTTTGGTATAGAAACTTTACGCCCTTTAGGCGTAAATTATTTTCCGAAATATCTGTAATGGCGTAACTGGAGACCGAAGAGGTGGCAACATTCTCGCACAATATTGCCATTACGATACAGCGAGGAAATGCTGCCAGCATCCAAGGTAAAGTACCACAAGGGCCTATTTTAGATGTAGACTAGTTAGATTTCATTATTAATTGAAATTGATTGCGATACAGCGAGGAAATGTCACCAGCATTCTCGATACAATGCCACGCCACAAGGGCCTATCTTAGATATAGGTTAGGTTAGTTAGTTTTAATTTATGTATATAAATTGTAGAGTTTTGAAAATAAAGACCATTAAAAAAAATTACATACGTTTTGTATTTTTTTAATAAGAGTAAAATATCAGTAGGACTATTTCCTGTTTAGTTCCGTAAGGGTGATGTAAGAGCACATGATTACAGTTATAAGGTTTCGCGTAACAAGAGCCGCCGCGCTGCAGCCGCGTTCATTGGCTTACACGGACCGATATCAACCCATTAAAAAGCAGGCCAATCCATATTGAAGGCTCTCATAATTTATTGTTCAATTATACTTATTTTCTAAGGATGTATAGAATTACACAGTTCTTTGCCAGCGAAAATGTAAATACGTTATTTATAAGAAGATACCTATTGTCTATAGAAAACCAAAATATTATAAACAAGTATGGCTGGCTTCCCATACCATTTAATGATAAACGTTAATAATAAATAATAAAAATTTATGTGAATTCAAAGTTTAAGGCTTTAAGTTGGCGAATAAACAAAGATTGTGTTATAAAAGTGGGTGATTATGAAATAATGCAAGTTTTTAGGTTTCTTCACTTTTTTTGTTTTCTACTAACCCACTATACTATACTATAGTAGGTTATTGAGAGACATGTATAAATTAGTGACTATTAAGAAGACAATAATATTAGACTTATAGTCAGTAATACGGTAAGTATTAACAAACCTTGATCTTTAAACTGGGGAAACTGACAATTTACTTATGTAATAATGAATAATAATGATTTAAAACTAAATTAGGTCACCGTTGTCATTAAACAATTCCGGGTGTCTAAATCTAATATAAAACTTTAATTCATAGGATGTAATAGATATCAAAGAGGTGTTTAGGAAAAGTCCTAAAAACGTGTTTGCATAGTAACCAACAAAACCACAGATTAAGTAGGTACTTACTCTTACCATTCGTTTGCAGCTGCCCTACCGCGAACTACGAAATCCATAAATTTCGGGTATTTTTCTCTATCACTCTAACGTCGCCTTCGTTAGAGTAACAGAGATAAATCCCCGAAATTTACGTACATCGTTGTTCGCAGTAGCAGGCCAGGTTGCTGTATTCTGGTAACACCTCAGTGATCCTCACCGGTAAAGAGCCTATTCATACATGTCACGTAGGCAACTTGGCATTCGATATTTTCGGGGATTTCGGTTAAACCATAGGGTTAAGGCGAGCACTACCGCTCATAGTGATTAAACGTGTACTCGTATAAGGTAAACCACCTAGTTGTATGAACATTGCAGAACTGCTGAAAAAATTACCCAAATATAAACCCAATCCATTATTGACGTTTGTTACAGTGAATAAATAAACGAATATCATGGAACAATTGTGTAAACAACAAATTGTGACAGTCCTTCGGTAAACTCAATTAACGCTTGTGTTGTATTACAATACGAAGATTAGATAGATACGTACATAATATAGATACTTAAACTCACTGTCACTAGGATAATCATTTATTAAGAAAAATGTTGTAACATAAAGGATATTTCTAAAATAAATAAATATATAAATAGTTATCACGCAAGCACTGATGGACATAGTAGGTACTCTAGTCAAGTAGAGGAAAGATTGGGTAGGGCTGCGCCATCGTTTAGGCCAAAGAAGTTTTTGAAGGAGTTAAATTTGTGGCGCGTACCCCGAATACACATGCTTGTAGCACGGAGTATGGAAATTATAATTTTCGATCTAAGCCAGCCTTAAATAATGACTGAGAAACAAATATTTTTGTTTCTCAGACAATTCGGATGTTTGCTATTACGAACGCTGACAGTCTTAACGTGTTTAGTCTCTGGTTAAAGCAGTACTCCACAAATCCACTGAACGCTTGTATCAATGCTAAATCAAAATCGCGTGCAAAGTACTACGGATTTCCCGATGCAACTCCAGCCTTCGACTGCGACCCGCCTGCATAATTCATCCCACTCGCTTACGGACACATCGTATTTGGAATGTGACTGCATTATGTACGATGTAGTCAGCCGTGGGTAAATCCGTTAGAAGCATGCACTGTAACGTCTTTGTATTGATTATGTTTATTGCCATTGTAACTTATTTTACATATTATATAAATATTTTAATCGAATAATTTCAATAAAAACTCATAGGTAATAAATAAAATGCTGCACTTCACGTTATTTCATTGCATTGTTGTAGTTTACCCTTTTTGACCTGAACCTATTTATACCGCACCGTCTCCTTGTCATGGACCTCTGTGTAAAGCCCAAAGCTAAGCGCGCAGAACACTGTAGACGCCAGATTCGGTGGTGGCTGCTAGATGAAGCCAAGTCCCAGACGTTCGCCACGGCTACCGTTCACAAGTGTGTCGGTGCCGATGGTGAATCAGTCCAAAAACACTGGGACCAGATTCAGGCAGCCATCACTGGGGCGGGTAGGGCAGTGCTTGGCGTGAGCAAGGGCGGACGCAAGTGTGACAGGGAGACGTGGTGGTGGAGCGACACGGTCCAGAGGGAGGTTAGGGTGAAGAAAGCCCTCTTTAAAAAGTGGCAAGCGTCCAGATCTCCTGAAGATCGCGACGCGTACAGGGCCGCGAAACGTGCCGCAAAGCGAGCTGTAGCCAGAGCCAGACGAGACCACCTACAACCGCTTTATGATAGGTTGGAATCGTCTGAGGGGCAGAAGTTCGTGTATAAGTTGGCACGTTCAAGGGTCAAAGCGGCACAAGACATCACTAAGTGCCGCTGCGTAAAAGACCATCGCGGCAACCTGTTATGCGAGGACCTCGCGGTGAAGGAGAGATGGCGCTCGTACTTCCACGAGCTACTGAATAAGCAGCATAAAGAGGTGCAGCCACCGGTCCTCCCTCCGAATCAAGGACTAGTGCCACCGGTAACGCCTGAGGAAGTCCTTAGTGCTCTTCGCCGCATGAAGAATCGAAAGGCTGTCGGATCCGATGGAGTCCCTATCGAGGCCTGGAAGGCGCTGGGGCCTCATGGTGTGGGCATCCTAACTAACCTTTTTAACCGGATACTCCTCACTGGCAAAATCCCGAGCCAATGGAGACTGAGTATTATTACTCCAGTCTTCAAAGGCAAGGGATCGGTGCAGGAGTGCGGTAACTACCGCGGTATAAAGGTCATGTCCCACACCATGAAGCTTCTTGAACGGATAGTCGACTCCCGGATCCGGCAGGAGTGTACTGTCTCGGAGTGTCAGTATGGTTTTCGCCCCGGTCATGGGACCATGGACCCTGTTTTTGCCCTAAGGATCGTCATGGGGAAATACAGGACGAAGAATACGCCTCTGCATTGTTTATTCTTGGACATGCAAAAGGCCTTCGACTGTGTTCCTCGCGTGATGATCTGGTGGGCACTGCGGTCCAAAGGGGTGCCAGAAACCTATATTGGTATTATTCGGGACATGTATCACGATTCCGACTCTGTGGTTCGGACTGCTGTTGGCGACACGAAACCCTTCCCGATCACCGTCGGGGTACACCAGGGTTCC
Source organism: Thaumatotibia leucotreta (assembly GCA_025490895.1). NCBI lineage: Eukaryota > Metazoa > Arthropoda > Insecta > Lepidoptera > Tortricidae > Thaumatotibia > Thaumatotibia leucotreta. Next base: position 21,831 of record JALPQI010017291.1, read on the forward strand.
GTCCTTAGTCCGTTTCTGTTCAGCGTGATACTGGACGTACTGTCCGTAGACATCCGGAATAACCTGCATGAGCAACCCCCGTGGCTGCTCATGTACGCCGATGATATCGCGCTGGCAGATTCGGACAGAGGACGGTTGGTGAGACGCGTGAACGATTGGAAGGGGTCGCTTGAGAACGGCGGTCTGAAGCTAAATGTGGCGAAGACTGAGTACCTGACCTGCAATACAGAGGATCCCACATCCGTCCGCATAGGCGAAGATGAGGTCGAGCGGACGGACCAGTTTAGATACCTGGGATCTGTACTTCACGCGTCCGGGGAAATCGATTACGACGTCAAAGCCCGTATTGCAGCCGCCTGGGCTAAGTGGCGTGAGGTGACTGGTGTCATTTGTGACCCTAAAATGCCGGTTAAGCTGAAAGGACAGGTCTATAAATCCATCATTAGGCCTGTCCTCTTGTATGGCAGCGAAGCGTGGCCTGTGCTTGAGCGACACAAGCAGGAGCTGCGTGTCACGGAGATGAACATGCTGCGGTGGATGTGTGGCGTTACGCGGAAAGACCGCATTAGGAACTCCCGCATCCGCGGCAGCCTTCATGTCCGTGACATAGCAGATAAGCTGCAAGAGTGTCGTTTGCGCTGGTACGGCCACGTTTTACGACGACCGGCTAACTACGTAGGGAACAAATGTCTTGCCATGCCGCCGCCGCCAGGACCCGGTAGAAGGGGTAGACCCAAGAAGGGCTGGCTTGACGTCGTACGGGATGACATGCGTGCCAATGGTCTCACTCAAAAGGATGCGGAAGACCGTGCGAAGTGGAGGAGGAAGAGCCGGAAAGCGGACCCCGGGCTTCGAGGCGCAGGCCCCGAACGCAACCGGGAACTACGCTAGGATGATGATGATGACCTGAACCTATTTATAAGAAATGGAGTCATGAAATGTTATAGTGATTCCTGTAATATCATTTGATATTCACAAGTGCCTTACGGTGATGGAAAACATCTTGAGGAAACCTGCATACACCTGCGAAGAAATTCAAGGGTGTATATGAAGTGCCCAACAAGTACTGGGCTAGCGTAGGGACTACGCAAAATAGGTACGTTTGATGTCGAGTTCCGGAAAATGGCCAGAAAACAACAACAACAACTCTATTTTTTTCCCTCAACTGAAATATATAATACTAATAAATAAATGTCATGGGAAAACCAATCGACCTAGTCCACATCACGTGATAATCCAGAAGTGGGTAAGCCAAAGCTATTTTTTTAGGTATATTACGTTGTGAATCATAAAACAGGCTCTAAGTTTACAACTATTATTCGCTTTATTTCGCTGAAAACCCACAACAGAAGCCTTAAGTTTAGTTGCTATATTTTACATACAGTATATTTTTGGTTTAAATGTGGATACATACAAATTTAGAATTACAATTTATATCTACAAATAACGTATCTATATCCACGACACGTGATAATAGTAGGTCTCTCTCTAGAATCGGTCCCTAATTACTGAGGATCGCGATCACTACGTAGTTTTGACTTAATGATCTGTCGTCAAGGGTTATAGTCATGGTTTTTTTTTCAATTTAGTATCATAATCCTGTAGCGGTTTATACAACACATATCCTTACCAAGTTACTGTAGCATTTATAGTAGGGCTCCCGATATACGTACTATTCGCCGAACCGTAGCTCCGTGTCCTTAACCCCGGCGGTACTAAGATCACGAATTTCACAGTCACGCCGAGATACGTACCCGAATCTTTGTTTGTATACGTATCTACGAATCTTGGCTTCGCTCTGGCAACGAATGCTCGTGGCATGGATCCGACCGGACCGATTACAATGTAAACAAATAAGGCCTAATATTGAATGACTACTTGTTTTTAAGTACGTTTTGAGTATAACGAGTATACTCTGAATCGGGACGAACGGGATTTTAATGATTAGACTTGCATTTTTGATATCGATTTATGTTATACAATAACTCGTTAAGTACTGTGTTCTATATAACAAGCGATAGTGTTACCTATAAATTATGGTTTGGAATTTATATTGTGATTTTGAACCGACAGATAGAAAAATGAAAAAATCATGCTAAAAATATTTGAACAAATTGCTATAAATAAAAGATAATACAGTCGTCCATTTAAGTTTATTACCTGCCGGGCGGCCCTTTTGTAGATAAGACCAATACTAAGAAGTTGCACGCGTAACAATAGTTTGTCAGCGATATAATTGACCACACGTGGTAATTTTACTGATAAATATGATAACTTGGGCTTTACCTGCTACACCTTTTGTATGTGAAGTTGAATGAAGTAGCCGCATCTTTGTGTTTTTATATAGATAAGCGGGGATGTTTTAGTTAATTCGGAGGGGGCAATTTCGGGTTTTGGTCTACCTACGTGTTAGTCATGAATAAGATTGCAATACGAGAGTTGAGTCGAATTTAAAGTAATTGTGTTTTCTTATTTTATTACGGCTTTGTTTTGTTACTGTTGGTGAGAAGATAGCGTTTTTAAAGTGTGTTAATAATGAAGAGAAGTTGGGTGTGGAGTATTCCACCAGGATGCTTAGCCAAGTTGCCATCGTAAACTATAGGCAGCTAACTGTCTTTGTCGGACTAATATGAAAGAGTGATAGAGAGGGAAAACTACGATACGCTAGCAAGCGCTAGCGATTGGCAACTTGGCTAAGCACCCAGGGTCGGTGACACGGCTTTATGCATTTTGTGCACGAACAGTGAGTTTTCGTGTCGTGGTGGTACAAAAGGATCGACAGGAAAGCATTTGAAAGCGGTGCTCCTAAAATCTCCCGTCACGACATCTAATGAGTTAGTAAGATGTATTTTTTAAATTATATTGCTTTTTAATATCTTTTGTATTTTAAAAGTTCTTTTAGGGATGTATTTTGTAAGTAATAAAATAACGCTGCCTACTAAGCAAAACTCTCAGGTTCGAATTCTGATAAAAATATTTATTTGTATATTTACGACTCATTTATTTTGTTCTTGAGTTATGGGTTTCCTAGTATTATTAATCGATGGCATCCTCAATATTGATTTGTGTATTTATTTATCTTATTGATTGCACAAAAGAAAAACTTAAAGTACAACCGGCGGACTTAATGCCATAAAGCATCCTCTACCAGTCAACCTTGAGGTAAATCAGAAAAACATATAGGCTGCGCAAATATATATAAAAAATCTGTATATACTAAATGAATAACAAAGCAATTTTTTTAATCAATATCTTAGCGTAATTAGTGACAATTACTTAACTTTTCTATTAAGAAGATGTGTGTCATTGTAATGATATGTTGATTAATTTATCAATTAGTAGAAAATTGTTGATTTTTATGATATTTAGAACGAAGAAAAATTATTTATACCGCACAGTGTTGTGTATTTTTAACTTCCGTCCCCATCTAATTATTAAATTAGGTAATTAATACATGACTATCTGTAAATTTTTATTGATATTCAACTCTGAATAAATCTATATTTTATAATTCAGCCCTCCTTACCTTAAAGTGCTGCAAGTAATATTTAAAATTTACTTTCAGTACGTATACACGTTATCATACTGAAATTAAGTACAAAGT